>CM020511.1:1067500-1100000 GCA_009823395.1 Thamnaconus septentrionalis | reverse complement strand
TGCAGGACATCCTTCAGCTTCTTGGTGGAATCTGTAGCAAAAAACATTTATGGGGCAGTCAGTAAGATCTTATTATCGTGCCTGTTAAAATATACATAAACTCAATACCTTTTAATTTTAATTTTGTTCAGACAAAGAAAAAAAAAAATACAGACAAAACTGAAACTGTGCTGACACGGTGGTGCATGCTCTTGTGTGCAGACGGCCACGCGGACAACATGCTACCACCTCCAGGCATCTGAAACCCTCGGAAATGAATCTTCCCTCCCCGCTGGAGCCTCCGCTCTCCTCCCACTGAAATCATCGCCTGTCGGAGAGCTTTGCCGCGCTAATGGCTGGACGCTGCTGAGCGTTCCCGAGCCCCGCTGCTAAATCAATTAGCATCGCCACACATACCAGGTCCTGATGTTGTGGAAGCTAATTAGAAGGTTGTTGTCCCACCCCTCTGCCTACCCCTCACTAGCGCAGTGAAGGTGTGGCGCTTGGTCACAACCAGACACTACATTTTTATATTTCAGCTCGGCCACCTCGTGTCCCGACTTTGGTTGTGTGTGTGTGTGTGTGTGTGTGTGTGTTTAAAGACAGTGAGCTTGGTCCTCGACTGCTCTGCACCTCAGCAGAGGTTCGGCGTGTTGAGCCGAACCTTCAACACGCCGTTATCTTCATGGACCACCAGGAGCCTCCGGGTGAAGCAGAAGCCCCAGAGCAGCACTGGAATTTGTCAAATGGACACACTCGTGTGTGTGTGTGTGTTGTTATTTTTGTCGAGGGTTCTATATACCAGATTCGTTGTCTGAGCCGTGTGAACACGTTCCACCGCCAGCACGACGACCGCGGCGGATCAATAGCGCATGACGTCCTCGTTTGTGAGTCCAGATTGTGTGTTGTTTTTTTGCGTGTATGTTGTTGCGTCTCTTCCTTTGTGCCATTTTTGATTCTTTTTCCTGTCGGATGAAGCCGCCAGGAATTAACAAGCGCTACATTTGATGCAACGCGTGAGCAGAATCTTTTTGCCGCAGCTTCTAAAACAAACAGCACAGGTTCACGCCAGACACTGCAGGGCAATTATTCCGCAGTTTAGCTGCCGTTGTGTAACTATCACGGCTCGTTTATTTAACCACGGGCTCATAAAAAAAACAACAACTGCAACAACAAAAAAACAAAGGGCTGAAGATTTTATTTTTTTACCCTTAAAATCTCCATCCCTTCACCCCCCACAACTCCCCCACCCCGTGAAAAACCTCATAGCTGAGATAAACTCCGCCCACTCGAGCCGTTACATCACACCCTCGGAATCACTGATTCGACCCCCGGGTCTGGAACTCGGTGCTCAGCTATTAAGACCTTATGAAAATTGTTTCATAAGGTCTCACGCTTGAGATGAAGGGAGAGGCAGTGTGTGTGTGTGTGTGTGTGTGTGTGGGGGTGTGTATTTTACGACCCATCGCTGCTGCACAGAGTCACCCGGCGCCGCTTTCATCGTCACCAGCCTGAGATTCTCCTCCTTCGTCGAGCCTCCACCGTCTTTTTTATTTCTCTGTTTCTTTTCTGGGTCCTTGTTGATAAAAACCAGGTCGGGTTTACACAACGGGATCCAAGCGACCCCCCCCCGCCTCCCCCCACTCCCCTCTTTTCTTCTCCTTCTCTCTGCAACATCCCTCTCGCATCTAGAAGGCAGAGACGTGTGAGAATCAGAGGTTGTGCAATCAGCTCTGGACCGACTGGGTTCCTGCACGTCGTTACTTTAAAGAGGCAGAGGCAGAAATCGTCACTGCCGCTGAATTTTAACGATGTCATGAAAGCACCGCCGTCCGCAGTGCTGATGAGCGCCACCCCGGCTCCTTAACCTCGAGATGTGAATCATTTTCTCTGCGCCAAATGATAAAATTGTCATGAAAGCTTTAATGATGAATTTTCTGGTATTCATTTGTTTCCCGTTGCGACGCGCTTGGCGCTGCTCTACTTCCTTTTTTTCTGGCAGCGTTGTTGCGTCAACACGTGGGTTGTTTCAAAAATGACCCACTGGTTGGGTCCTGACTTGTTCCTGAAGGTCTTGACTGGTTCCAATACTGTACTGAGAGTGTCCAATAGGGTTCTAACTGGTTCCTATGGGGTCCTCAATGCTTTCTAAAGGGTCCTGATTGGTGCCTGAAGGTCCTGATTGGTTCCAAGAAGGTCCTGACTTGTTCCTGAAGGTCTTGACTGGTTCCAATACTGTACCGAGAGTGTCCAATAGGGTTCTAACTGGTTCCTATGGGGTCCTCAATGCTTTCTAAAGGGTCCTGACTTGTACCTGAAGGTCCTGACTGGTTCCAATACTGTACTGAGAGTGTCCAATAGGGTTCTAACTGGTTCCTATGGGGTCCTCAATGCTTTCTAAAGGGTCCTGATTGGTGCCTGAAGGTCCTGATTGGTTCCAAGAAGGTCCTGACTTGTTCCTGAAGGTCTTGACTGGTTCCAACAGGGCCCTAACTGGTTTCCGAAAGGGTCCTGTGATTGGTTCCTGAAGGTTTTGACTGGTACCTAGAGGGTCCTGACTGGTTCGTACAGGGTCCAGACTGGTTCCTGTTGGTTTTCGGACTGGTGCCTTAGGGTCCTAAGTGTTTCCTAAAGGGTCCTGAGATGTTACTGAGACCTAAAAGAAGGCACAGTGGTCTCAGAATAGTCCCTAAAAAAAAGATGCAAGTGCCTGAGAAACTGACACGGAGGATCCTGTGTTCCATCTATATTTAAACTCTGCACTTTGACGAGTGCAGCAGCATCAGCGACGCCGTGGTTGACATTAACCATGGCTCTAAGAACAGAGTTTACAAGGATGCTCCTAAGACTGCTCTGTTTGTCTCTTCTGTTATTCGTCTTCCAACAAAGTGACTTGCCGCAGCTCTCGGAATCGCTCCAACACTCTGTGTGGGAGGCTCGCAACATCCTGTGGTTTGAGCCTCGCAG
Organism: Thamnaconus septentrionalis; assembly: GCA_009823395.1. Classification (NCBI taxonomy): domain Eukaryota; kingdom Metazoa; phylum Chordata; class Actinopteri; order Tetraodontiformes; family Monacanthidae; genus Thamnaconus; species Thamnaconus septentrionalis. Next base: position 1,097,054 of record CM020511.1, on the reverse strand, counting down.
GTGCTGTCATATTTTCCATCCCTGCTCCTGCGTCTTCCCGTGAAAAGTGTGAAAACACCTTGACGTCAAAATATGGACCCAAAGCAAAATCTGGAGAGCAGGGGAGCTGTTTGTTCGACTCGAGCAGCTTCAATGTGCCACGTCAGAGGGATCGATGTAGAAATTTGGAGTTTTTGAGGCAATGTTGCCAAAAACCTGCTCCCTGTTGTTCCTCAGCTGTGGGAGGTGATTTGTTTTTTAGGTTCATTGGATAAATATATGCAAGGAGACAGAAAGACTGATCCACACTGCAGTTCGTCCACTATAAATCCACTCATGGAAATAAATTTGGTTTGCTAGTTTGGCAATTGTATTGTGTTGTTCCACATGGAAAAATTTGATTGTTTTTTTTTGTTTTGTTTTTTCAGTAAAATTGGTCAAATCTTCCTGAGAATTTAGTGCAAAAGCCCAAAGACATAAATAACCTCCACAGTTGGTTTGGTGGCCACCCTCATGACACTGTGTTTAAATCCATCTCTGGCTAATCACATTAGCTATTAGCTCATCAACCATCATTGCACTGACAAATTGTATGTAATTGCTATCAAATCGTGCCTTTGGCAGTGTTGCTGCAGCAGTCTCTGATGATTTCATTCAATCAGGTGTAAAAGAGCGCTAATGGATTGGTCCGTCTTTTCACTTTTTTCAGGGTAAAATTACCATCATTTGGGATTATTTGACACATAGAAAGTGAATCTCAATTTAAACTCTTGTTTAAATTGACTTTTTTTTTTTTTTTTTTAAATCAGTAAGTAATATATATATATATTTAGATTTTCTGTTGTTGTGTGCAGTTTAGTTTGCGGAAAAAAAAGAAGAAAATAACACGTTTGTGTCATCTCGGCTCCATTAGTGTCGGTGTGACCGTGTCGCTGTGTGAAGATGAGGAAGAAGAAGAAGAAGAAGAAGATGATGATGATGATGATGATGATGATTACTGCTCGGCTCTGCTCTGCAGGAATAAAGGACTCAGACACACAAAAGGTCGCAACATGCATGCACACACACAGACACACACACACAGACACACGAGGTGCCTCTTCTACTCACACTGAGTGTATTCCTGCAGGAGTGCGAATTCAGCTGGGGTCAGCGTGACCCACTTGTCCTGGCTGTTCATTGTGCTCAGACGGGGCCCCTCCGCCCAGCCAGCATTCCCGGAGCAGCAGCGGTGGTGGCGGCGATGGCACACGGAGCAGCGGCAGGCGCTGGAAACAACAGCGACACCAACAACACACATCAGACTAGTCAACAAACTCACAAGTGTTTAATGAGGGTTTTTTTTACCTGGATTAAACTCCCACGTTGTGAAAAATTCACTGGAAATGCATTTCCTAACTATGATGATTGTCTTAGTTGTGGAGACGGCTTCTTTGTGATGTCACAAAGGGCTAAATGGCTACATTGAAATCTCAAGAGTTGTCTCTGCTGAGGTCAAAACCGACAGTTTTAGCAGCAGGTTGTAAACAAAGGGCTAAACGTGCAGACAGCGTAAGTTGCTTAAAAGTGCTCTGGCGGAGTCTTGGTGGAATTTTGCACCTGGCAGACAGTCGTGGATTTGCATGACTGTGGGTTTTTTCTTGGGGGGGGTGGGGGGTTGCCACTCTGTTCTGCCTGCATCCATGCCTGCTTTTTTTGCTGCAGAAATCTAAAGGCCAACGGTCCTTCAGTTCAGTTGTTTCATGACTTTTCAAAGGCTGTTACCAGGACTTGACATTTAGGGGATTGAAGCACACACACACACACACACACACACACACACACACACACAACAGCGCAGCATGAAACCAGAGAGCAGCATATACAACAACCAGAAGGCCGAGTGGTCCCCTCACAGCCCCTCCCCCCCCCCTTTTTTTTTTTTTTTTTTTCAAAAATGGATTTTTATAATTACCAAGGAGCACTGAACTGAAGTAGTGGAGAACTCCTCATTAGTATGCATCTGCACTTTCCACATCCAATCCACAGCCCAACTAAAAACGTTTTTTCATGGACCATTCACCTTTTTTTGAACCTCGCGGCAACAGAAAAATACATTTGTAAAAGCGTCGCCCATCATCGCCTGAAACCTTGCAGACGCACCGATTTAATGCAGTCGTGGAGTCAAACCTCTGAATGACACAGGGAGCCGCCGCAGAGGAGAAATGTTTTCAACGTGTGGCAGCTAGAAAGAAAAAAAAAAAAAAAAAGCCACATCAGAAGCTAGCAAAGCTGCTCCACTGCAGCTTTTCAAATGATCTCCGTCAGCGCAACAGGTCGCCAACTGGCGGACAGCAGCGGCGTGCGGCCGGAGCCACATCATCCTTTTTGTGCTGCAATGTTTTTTGAAGCGGGTCCAACGTCCGCGGAGCCGCGGAGCCGCGTGGCCGCGTGGCCGCCGCCTGAGAGCCGTCAGACTGACGGACGAGTGCGTCCATCAGTCAGCGGCAGGGGACTGTGATGATGTGTGTCAACATTACCTCGCATGCTAACGCTGTTGTCCGCTTTAGGTGTGTGTGTGTGTGTGTGTGTGTGTGTGTGTGTTGCCTACTTGTTTGATGACATTCTGAGGCCCGGTGCAACTTTTCGAGCGTTGTACGGTCAAGATTTGGGCATTCTGTTGCTACGGCTGCAGGCTTCACATGGTCTTCATTCAGATGTGCTGGTGCTGTTTTAATATACCGACATGAAGGTGAGGACTGATGAGCGGTCGAGCCGCTGTCCTCGCAGTGAAGAAGAGCCCGGACGGCTGCGAGATGAAGCCTGAATCAACAAGTAGACCAGACCATGAGCGTGAAGGACGGCTGAGTGCGTGTGTGTGTGTGTGTGTGTGTGTGTGTGTGTGTGCGTGCGTCCATGCTTGGAATGCATGCACACGTGACGCCCCTCTCTCACCTCTCCTGACGGAGCAGCTGCACGCAGAGGCAATTATATAAAATACAACAAGCGGCGGATGAATTATTGAGGGCGTCGGTATGATTATTGCATCGTCTCCTTGCACGAGGATGAAGGGGGAGGAGGAGGAGGAGGAGGAGGAGGAGAAAAACAACAAGAGCAAGGCAGCAGCAGCAGCAGCAGCAGCAGCAGCAGCAGCAGCAGCAGCTGCGTGGGAATCTTCCTCCCTCACATCAACTTTGATCTGCAGCTGGAGCAGAAGACGCTGCCGGCTCGTCGTCTTAATTAAAGCCCCCAGAACACTGCTGACACCGGATGATGATGCGTTCACGCCGGCACAGCCTCCTCCTCCTCCTCCTCCTCCTCCTCCTCCTCCTGCTGCTGCTGCTGCTGCTGCTGCTGCTCCTCCGCCACCTCCACTGCAGAGCATCCCCACAAAAACACACACCGAGCCGGAATCCATCTTTTCTGCCTCACTGGTTCCTCTTGTCCTTCACCCCCACCTCCCCCCCCCCCTGCTCGCCCCTGGCCAGCCTGCTGCAATGAGGACCCTGCACACGCTCCAGACAGACAGAGGCAATGACAGGCAGGCAGATCACACAGCACTGCGACACGCACCCGAGAGACGACCAGGCGCTGGCTGATCAACACGCCGCTCACCTGCTGCAGCGCCCAGGGATGAAGCGGCGACAGAGGGAGTCGGATCTTCCCAGCTGCAGACCCTCGCTCACATCCCGGACCCTCCTGCTGCTGCTGCTGCTGCTGCTGCTGCTGCTGCTGCTGCTGCTGCTGCTGCTGCTGATCAGGAGGAGGAAAGCAGTGTGTGTGTGTTGTGCAGAGAAGCGAGGAGCACCAGAAGCTCCTCTGCCCCTGCTTGGAGCAGAATGTGGACGCTGTTTGTTTTTCTCCGCCGCTCGCTGGTCAGAGCAGCGTTGCCGGGATGTGGAGCGCTGAGCGGGGGGGAGGAGGGGGAGGGGGGAGGGGGGAGGGGAGGAAGGGGAGGGCCAGAGCCTGCAGTCATCAGTTTCCACACTCCCGCTCGCTCGCTCGCTCTCTCACGTCACATCCTCCCTCCCCCCTCCTCCTCCTCTTCCTCCTTCAACGCCCTCCCTTCCTCTCGCAGCAGCGCCGCGGTGTCGTCCTCCCGGCGAGTGGGGTCAACCTCTGAGCCCAGAGGCATCCTGGGAGATCAGAGGATGGGGAGGAGGAGGAGGAGGAACCTCGACCACATCCTCAACACCTGCAAGACCCCAAACCTTGAGGTGTGGAAACATCAGCAGGGAGCTCAAACAACCAACAAACACACAGCGACAAATGTGACGGCGCCGCTGCCGGAGGCGGAACCCGGTGGACCAGAACCATCTCTTCATCACAGAGGTTCTCCAACAGGACCACCAGACATGGTTTTAAGGCAGAGAGATGCTAAGTGGGCCTGCGTGGCGGCCTCGCTGGGGGTACAACGGGAGGGGAGGCGGGGAGGAGGGGTTAGGGTGGCAGGGGGCGTCGGCCCAGGGCAGGGGGAGGTCCGCACGTGTTTTAACCTGAGACATCCAGGACTATAGTCCAAAACATCTCAAAAATCCTCTTCAACTTTTTCATCGTAAACTGGAGTTTCTGGCAGCCAGGAGGCGGAGCCAGCGGCTGTACGTCGGAGCCAGCGGCTGTACATCGGAGCCAGCGGCTGTACGTCGGAGCCAGCGGCTGTACGTCGGAGCGTCTCCAAGGAGGCGGAGGGATCGGATTCAGCTTTGCATGGATGCAGCGCCTGGTGCTGCCAGTTTCCACGGCAGCTGACCTGCATGCATAACGACCACCAGAGGGGTCGCCGTGATGCAGCTGTGATGTGTTGTGGATCAGGCAATATCGTCATCACTCACACGTGAGAGAAGAAGAAGGAGAAGAAGAAGAAGAAGAAGAAGAAGAAGAAGAAGAAGAAGAAGAAGAAGAAGAAGAAGAAGAAGAAGAAGAAGGAGAACAACAAGCCGAAAGATTAAAGCTGTGTCTCAATCCAGGGTCTGCACCCTTGGAAGGAAGCGTCCTCCGTCTGAAGGAAGCGTCCTCCGTCTGAAGGAAGCGTCCTCCCAAGGACCCGGCCCAGAAGGACCAACCCAAACCCCGCCTCCCCGGTAACCACACGGGACGGTCTAGCCTTGGGCGTATTTCCTGGTTGCGTCACCGCCGCTCCCTCCTGCTGGCCAACCCCGGAAGTGACGTTTTCTTGCTAATTGGATCTAGAAAACTAAAGCAAAAGTCAAAACATAAACAAATAAACTTTCAACTTCATATTTGGAGTCCTTCTTGTTTATCTAACTGGTGCTAACGATGCAAATATTACCATTGCTACCACTAAGGATCATGGGAAAGGGTGAAATATAACTGCTATAGCGGTTCTTACTTCATTGTGATTCAGCAAATAAGGGATAAAACTGCTGAAAAATATTGAAAGGATAAAGAATCTGCTTATTTCTAGTATGTATGCAACCAAACTAAACTGTTTTCCTTCCTCAAGGAAATGACGAAGCCTTCAGCATCTTCATCACAGTGTTTTCATAACACACAACCCAGCCGATGCTGCAAACCCTTTTCACTCTCCTCGATTTTGGCTTTTTGACGGAGATGGAGACGTTTCCAGGTGACAGATTGACGGCTTTGAGCAGCATCTGCGGCTCCGCCTCCCACCACAAACAGTCGCGTTTACGGCTCGCCGCTCTGCGGCCGCGCCCGCTTAGCCCGACATCTTTCTTTGCGACGAGCAGCCGGCGTCACGGCTGTGACGGACACGTCGATAACTGCCGCGGCACAACAATGCAAAGTTTAGCAGCACGCCGTCCCAATCTTTCACGCGATGCCGATAAGTGTGGCTGCGACTGGGGAGAGGCCCCCGCAGGCGGGAGGCGGAGTGACAGGTGCGTGGGCAAAGAGCGAAAGGTCAAGTGAAGGCAGCGAAGATAAATTGATGAAGGCAGGAACCGTCAGTGAGGAACATTGATGTTCCCCAGCAGAAGCATCTGCTGTTCCACAGTCCTGAGCAGCAGCAGCAGCAGCAGCAGCAGCAGCAGCAGCAGCAGCAGCAGCAGCAGCAGCAGCGGGGGCGGAGACACTGGAGGTCTGACCCACGAACCTTCAGACGGTTTTCTAGCTCACGACTCCCCAGACTGGAGAGACGCCACTCAGCCTCGTCTCACAGCAATACTGAAGCGCTGGGGTCAGACTTTTTTAAAGTTCCGACAGCAGAGAGACGGAGACGACGGAGACGATGGAAGACTCAGAGTCAACGTACAGAACAAATATACACCCAAACACATCCAAACAGGGGGCAAACGACATGTTTGGCTTGATATTTTATCACTGACATTTGAACTTTTTATTCTTTAGGGAGATTTTTTTAAAATAATAATAAAATTAAAAAAAAACACCTTGCATGGCAGCAACATTGACTTCAGGTCGGTCTAATTTTCAGTGTCTCACAATCACAAACTGAAAAACGATTTCACCAGTGGATGAACTTGGAGGGGAAACTCCACACTGGAGGTTCAGCTGAGACAGGAACAAGGAAGCTTGTAAACAGTGTCGGCGTGAGATTCTGCAGTGCAACCGGACAACACTTCCTCTTCAATGTGGGAGTAAAGAATTGAAGTCGACGCCCACAACTGTGGCTCGGCTCTAGTCAAGTTTAGCCTCTTTTTGCCTTATTTCCCAGATGCAAACATGGAGGGAAAAAAAAAAAAGGACCAAAACACAGGACCCATTACCCAGAAGCTAGCTGACAAGTGTGCCATCAGAGCGGCGAGCCTAAGCCCCGCCCTCTTCCTCCTCTCCCCGCTCTGCCCCCAACCCCAGCCACCAGCAGTGTGACTGTGGCAGCGGTCGATGGCACATACATCAATCAGGGCGTTCGGCGCTATAAATAGCAGCCGGAGTGTCGCGCTGTGCTGTGTATCATAATCGGGCCATTATGTAAGGTCCTATCCTGAGCCTCCACACACACACACACACACACACACAGAGAGAGTCTAGGATCCAAACACATGACTAGTTGATGAGGAAGGTTTTACAGTAAACACAACGATTTATGACAGAAGGGAACACGTCCGTGGTTTTTAATGGTTGCGAATTGAGAAACAGGTTGGCTAGCTGGCTAGTTAGTAGTTAGCTAGCTAGTTAGTAGTTAGCTAGCTTGCAAGCGGGCAACAAACAAACTGGTCTGTTCACGTTACGTCATCAATACAGACTTGATTTGACTTTGACTTGAATTTTTCCACACTCAACAAACGCGTTACTTTTCCAGGTGGCGAACTCAAACTTTCCAAGTCAACAACTTTCATTTTAAATTTGATTGGAAGTTTGGCCTTGTTTTGTTTTATTTTGAGTTTGTTTGATTGGTTTTTTTTTTGCCAGGGGGGGTTGAGGGGGGGGGTGCTTTGGTTTGATATCAGTGGCTGCTTTTGACTCTCTGCAGAACAGAACAGGTGACCAAACACACTAAATTGATTACATGTGAATTTTGGGTGTGTTTTTTTTTTTTTGTCAGCAGTTGTGCATTCATGCATGTGTAACAGAAAAAGAATAAAAAAAAAAAGTTGGCGCCCCTGCAGACAGGCAGTCAGTCGGTGGCGAGCGTCGAACTGCTTTTATCTGAGCATGAGTCACCGGAACGTTCTGCGGCACAGAGGGAGCGAATCTCATCTGTTGGCTCGTCCCATCTGCCGTGTAAATGGAGCAGAGAAGCAACGAGGAGGCAAAAGAAATAAAGAAACAAAAGCAGAAAGCAAATAAAAGTCACGACAAGGCGCTGCACAGAGCAGCCGGACCTTCTTTTGTCTCTCCGTCTCCTGCTGCGACAGAAACTGCTGCGACAGAAAGTGGGCGTGGCCTTTATTTTATTTTTTTATTTTACTAAAGCTATAAAATATTTTGGGATGAAATGCCCACATAATTCTTTGCCCAAACGTTTTATTGCATATTAATTATCAAATGTAAAATCTTAGGAGAAATAGAATAAATACTGGATTTAAAAATATATTTTCAATTACTTTAACTTGATGTTGAGTTTACTGCTAACGCCTTTCTGGCCAACCTCAATCAGGCCCTGTCCACACGGGAACGTCACCGTTGTTTTTCTTTCCCGGGGTGGAAAAAAGTTGGCAGATGGAAACGGAACGGTTGGCTGAAAACGATGTAATGCGTATGCCACACCGAAAGGTGGCGCTGTTAACGGACGCTGACACAGCCAACGGACCCAAGATTTAGAAAGAGGCGTTTCCGCTACACACTACACACACAGAAAACAAAAATGGCGAGTAGTGAGTCTGAGGTTGTGTGAGGTTGTGTAGTAATATTGCTAACAAACCTTGAAGCGCCTGCGATACAAAGACAACTCCGCTGGCCGCCATCGTTGCTGTTCGTGCCTCTGCCGCCACCTTGCATGCCTTGTTTTGCATGCCCCCCCCCCTCCCCCAGTCCCCAGGACCTCCTCCCTGGGGGCAGAATTCCCTCGGTGCCCATTGGAAGGACTTCATGTGACTTCAGGCGACGACCGCCTCCTCCCACGGCGCCGGGAATCGATCTATTGATCGGCCCGGGGAACACGTCGTTAAGCTAGAGACGCCGTGACAGAGGGTCAGAGAGACGCTCGCCCTCTAAAGTCTCATTTATTGACCTTTGTTATGTCATATTCTTTATTTATTTTTATCCCAGACTCCTGCGAAGCAGCCTGGTGGGATCGATTATCCAATAAAATGTCCCCAAAGCAGCTTTTATTGGCCTTCTGTCGACTGCCTCCTGCGAAAGCATTGATGGACTGGTTAGAGGGCGGGGCCAGCGGCAGGGGGGGTGGAGTTTGAAGGTGATTTGTGAGAGGCTGACGGTTCTGGCTGTGAAAATGAAAATGGTTCTGAGATTGAACATGAGAAGAAAAAAAACACAGCTTTTCAGAGCAAAACTGTGGAGTCATGCAAGTGTGTGTGTGTGTGTGTGTGTGGCAGAGCAACGCCATCTGTCCACCTGTTAATGCTAAACATAATTAACACACACACACACTTTCACACACTCAGTGACCTCATCTGCAATCTGACACCGTCATCTGCACAGTTTCACACCACGTGTGCGCGTGTGTGTGTGTGTGTGTGTGTGTGTGTGTGAGTGTGTATTTTTATTTTTTCCCCACTGTACAGGACACCCAGGTACACAGAGAATATTACTCACTGCTTCATGACTTTTGATTGACTGTTTTTGAGAAAAGAAAAGGTAAGGAACACATGGAAACAAAGGTTAGCATACACAGAAAAAGCCACAGAAATCTAAACTCATAATTTGATAAATCAATAACAAACCATAAAATTATTTGTATTAAATATACTATAAACATATAAAAAAATTTTTATTCTAAGTACACATTTAAGCCAATAATTAATTTAATTTAATAATAGTTAGGTTAATATGTAGGTTTTACCTTTAGAATAACATACGGTAGACTACGTGATGTTACACTTTTTTTTTTTTTTCTTTTTTTTTTTTGGCAGGAGGCACCGGTGCAGCGATGCTTTAGCAACAGAGGCATTAAGAATCACTAGGTCTACATCAGCAGCTGCACTCTGTTGAAAGTGTGTTTTTGTACAATAATATATCTTTGATCATGTAGAAATCATCATTTATACACGGAAAAAAAATATTTTTTTTTATTATTATTTTTTATTATTATTGCTCTTGGGGGGCCCCTAGTGGCCTTGGAGAAGTAAAGCACCGTCATTTCTGGACGCAACAGTAGTTGTTTGAATTTGAGGTTTTAAATACAGCCCACACGGACAGCAGCCTTGAATTATTTCCTATTCTTTGTGTTTATATCCGTTTTGTGAATGCCTGGTTGGTGTATCTGTTTTTCACTCTGTCCTGTCTGCCACCCTGGCTCACTCTACTCCTTTCTCTCTTTCTCTCTCTCCTCTATTTTTGTATTTCACCCCAACTACTCATAGGCAGATGATGGCCCTCTGGAGTCTGGTTCTGCCCTAGGTTTCTTCCCACAGGGGAGTTTTTCCCAGCCACTGTCGCATCTTGCTTGCTCCGGGGGCCCAGTTGGTTCTCTCTGATTGTATAAAGCGCTTTGAGACGCCATTGGTTGTGATTTAGCGCTGTACAAATAAAAGTTTATTATTATTATTATTATTATTATTAATTGAATGAATTATTTTTAAACTCCCTTCGTTCATTTTTCAGCAGCAACAACTAAAAAGAAAATACAATTGTCGGCAGTTTGAGCTCAGCTGTGACATTTCTTGTGTCACATTAACAAACGCTTCACATTTCAGCAGCCAAGCATAAGTGAAGAGTCTAACGGCCGCCCACACCGCCATCTGCTGGCCACAGTCGGCCAGTGCTCTCTCTCTCTCTCTCTCTCTCTCTCTCTCTCTCTCTCTCTCTCTCTCTCTCTCTCTCTCTCTCTCTCAAATGAATCGCGGTGCCAAAATACGCAGCGGAATCAAGAAGTGTTTATTGCAGGATGAATCAGAAATGTTGCTCTGATTGGTTGGCAGCAAGCTGTTCAGTTTTACCGCTCAATCAACAGAAGAGGCAAACACACAAAATCCTGCACACACGTGATTATTAATAAGGTTATTCATCGATACGAGACCACGGTTTAGCAGAATATGTTCAGCACCAACACACCCACGAGTTGAGGAAGCAGCGGGTATGACAAAAAAATTATTTTTAAGTGAATTGTTAGTAGTATAGTTTAGTATAAGTTATTGTGCAAAATATCTGACTATGTTTTGTGCAAACACAGAGCTTCTGCAGAAGTTCAGCTGGATTCTCTGCAGAAGTTCAGACATAAACTCTGAAGGAAGAGCACGATGATGTTTTTCCAAATCTCTTTTTTTACTTTTCAGCGTCCACTCCACCTCTGTTGTAAATGTGAGAGAAAAAAAAAACCTCTAAACTAAACCAAACCCTAAACTGTCCCTCTAAATGTGACGCCAGATGTTCCAGGGGTTTCTGTCAGGCTGAAGGACGGCGGTCACGGTGCTCGACCAATCACAGGGCGGCCTCAGTCGACCCTCTTCTTGACGCCCAGCAGCTGAGTGAAGCTCTGCAGTGCCCAGAAGAGCAGAGAGAGGGAGACAAAGGCCTGCACAAGACACACACAACACACACACACACACACACACACACACACACAGAGTTTGGTGATTTTTACTCTACAGCAGCCAATGAAATGTCAGAAAACAGATTAACGTTGACTTTGTCTTCAGTGCCGATTTTTTTATGACACGCAATTTTTACACAACGGTCCTTTAAATCTTTTTCAAGTTTTTATCACAACTTTATGGAGACGTCTTTTTTAAAAAGAGGTGCAAAAATAATGGAACAACTACACTGTGAGTCCACTAACGAGATAAAAGTGATGACAAAAAGCGACTCAGGAAACGGAGCGAAAACACAATCAAGACGTTTCTCTCAAAGTCTCCTGACCGGTTCACAGAGGTCACTGTTCTCAGCCACCTCCACACTCTCACAGTGTGTGTGTGTGTGTGTGTGTGTGTGTGTGTGTGCGCTCTGGCTCATAAAATGCATCCTACATCTGAGCCTGAGCCAAAAGCAGCCCGCCGTCCATCAGAGGGAAAACGGCCTGATGGGAAAAAAAGGCAACATTCTCAGAAAGCGAGGGTGCGACGCAGAGTAGGGGAGGAAAAAAAAAATTATATATATATGTATATATATACACATATATATATGTGCTGAAAAAAAATGTTTAGTAAGTGAAAGTCTGAATTTAACAGAAATAAACAATTTCTTTTTTTTGGACGCTGATGACTGAGTTGTTTTAAACAAAAGAAGCTTCCTGTCGATTCAAAACTGTTTCTGAATAAATTGGAGGCATGCATTTTACTCCATGTTTTACACTTTTGATTAAACACTCATTTTAAATGCATCGTTAATACTATTAATAATACAGTATTGCTACTGATAGGATTACTTAAAGCATCAATTAAAGTATCTTCTGTCCATCAAAACATGACGTGGTGGTCGCTTCTCTTGCTTCTCTTGCTTCTCTTGCTCCTCTTGCTCCTCTTGCTCCTCTTGGTTTTCTTGCTTCTCTTGCTTCTCTTGCTTCTCTTGCTTCTCTTGCTTCTCTTGGTTCTCTTGCTTCTCTTGCTTCTCTTGCTTCTCTTGCTTCTCTTGCTCCTCTTGCTTCTCTTGCTTCTCTTGGTTTTCTTGGTTCTCTTGCTTCTCTTGGTTTTCTTGGGTCTCTTGCTTCTCTTGCTTCTCTTGCTTCTTTTGCTTCTCTTGCTTCTCTTGCTTCTCTTGCTTCTCTTGCTTCTCTTGGTTCTCTTTCACATCTTTTCAAAGTTCTGTCTTGTGTCAAAGGGACTAAACTGCAGATTTAAACGCCCGACTCAGGTTTAGGATCTACGGCTTTTCTCCAGTTGGACCAAAACGGTCTGATTTTTTTTTAGGGAGTGGGGGCACTGCCCCGGCCCAGGGACCGGGACCGGGAGCGGGAGCGGGAGCGAGACGTCGGCGGGGACCCTCGCAAATCACGACTCCCTCAAAGCAAAGGACAGCAGAGGAGAACGGACGGGAATCCATGCGGGAGCCATTACGGCGCTGGAGAGGAAGCCCGTTTCATCGTCTGCAAATAAGCACGACGAGGGCCCGACTGCAAAGTGGAGATCTCAGCGGCTCCACTCACTCACTCACTCTCACTCTCACACACACACACACACACACACTCACTCACACACACACTCCTTCTCTCAGACATGTGGCTCTGCAGTGCAGCACAGAGTTTGACTCTGCTGAAGCTGGAAACTCCTCACAGTGTTTTCACCCTTCACTTCATCTGCTTCTGCTTCTTATCATTATTATTATTATTCTCCTCAGAACATCGACTTTGGGTAATCGACCCCTTTGTGATGTCACAGTGGGCACTGCTACCTATTCCAGGTCAGTAAACCACACCTCCCCACTGACCGCCTTGCTTTTGTTCTCTTTCAAACGTGCTGGAGATCCAACAAAGCGCCAGTGTTTGGCAGGAGGCTGCGAACAGAGGGCTAAATATGCTGCTTTTTCGTGATATCTAGAAGTTTTTTGTTTTTTTGTGGGGGCTAAATAATTCTGCTGATGATCCAAAACAGCTTCAGTTATGGGTTAGCGCTTGATTCGTCCGTGACGATGAGTGAAGGATTTTATTTGAAAAGAAATCAATTTATTTTCTTGCCATGTTCACATTTATTGTATTGAGTATTGAGTGAGTAAAACAAACAAAAAAAATTGTGTATGTATAAATTTATTGCTCCTTAATAAGTGACAATAATTGAACTGATTTCACTGTTTTAAGGAGCCGATTCTGAAAATGTTGCCCTATAAGTTTTAGCTTTAAAACGTTTAAAATGAAATCAGATGAAATATAATATAATTCATTATTCAACCAAAATGGCTGTGAGAAAACTAAAAATAAATCTTGAATGCTAATTAGACATTTATTTAATAATTTATACTAGAGGCTTCCAAAAGCTTAACAATAGTGTCATATCCAGATATCAAAGGCAAAGAAATAAATCAAATCTTTAAAAAAATATATATATATATATATAAAAATAAAATGCCAAGTAGTTGCTCTGTTTAGGAAAAGGGAAGAAAAAACAAATGCGGAACTTTATTGAGGCTGACAGTTTAACACGCACTTCTAAATCAGCCTGACAGGAACTAAACCGGAGGATCAAGTGGAGGGAAAAAAAAAATAAAAAAAAATTTCCACAACAACCAATCACAGCTCTGACACATACGTGTCCGCATTGAACTTCAATGCAGCATGTTTAAAAAAAAAAATCTAATGAAAAAACAAAAAAACAACTGGTTGTGAGCGACTGGGAGCCGGGTGGTGAGAGCGTCCACGTTAACGTTCACCATCGACTGGACGGAAAACAAGGTGGGACAAGACGGCTGCTGTCAGCGGCCTGATGGACGAGCAGCAGCGGCAGCAGCAGCAGCAGCAGCAGCAGCAGCAGCAGCAGCAGCAGCGTTTCCACGACTCCATCTGGCTGCCGACCGTCCGTTCCGGCAACGGAAAAAAACCTCCCCCATCACCCTCAGCCCCAAGAAACACTCTTCAAAGAGTGTGCCTTGATAGCTTTTAAATAACACACACACACACGCTCACACACACAGAGTAGACAATCGAAGAGTTGTTCCTGATTCACTGTAATGACTTTCAGGTATTTATTTTTTTTTTTTTTTAAAAGATGGGATTAACAAATCCAGTCTCCAACTTCCATGATAAATAATGTTTTTTTTTTCTCGTGTCCTGGACTACATTCCTCAGCCCGGAAGTGAATCTGGAACAAGGACGTGAGAAAAGCCGCTAGAAGACAAATGGCGGCGCTGAGAGGAGCGAAAAATCATCCATATCCATAAATCAGAATCCTGATACTTCCAGAAAAACTGCAGCCCGTCTCATGAGCGTGCAAACCACTCGACCAATCAGCTTCCCTCCAGGAGAAAAGGGGCGGGCGGAAGACAGACTTTGGGCTTTTCTCTGCTCCTAAATGATTGGCTGTGGACGTGACTTTTGTTAAACTCCGCCCACCACTGTCGCTCGCACCAATAGGAAGCGCCGCTGGTACTGAGGGAACGGTGTCCTGGTTCAGAATGTTTTCTGCCGGCTCTTTCACAGACGGACGTGTAAAAAAAAAAATAAAATAAAAAGCAACAGATTTGGAAAAGATTTGTTTTCTGAGTCTCGAACACGATGCAGGAGAACATTCTTTTCATTTTTCCCGCCCGGAGACGTTGGTGTGTGAGGATTCCGTCCCCGCACGCACGGTTCGCAGCTTCTGATTTTCAACAGGAAGCTCTGCGCGCAGTTTTTCCTCATTTTGGCTGCAGCGGCCGTGAAAAACGTTTCTCCGCCAAGAGTTTTGACTTTCAGATCAGATGTGTGAGTGTTGGCCAGCAGGGCAATGAAAGCTGGAGCTCCAACAAATGCTGCAAAATGAATACTTTTCCAACCCACACGTTTGACTCTTTTGCTTTTTTAATTAACTTTGTTTACAAACTTCTTTTGTTATTTTCTGTCTTAAAGACTCGGAATGGCGCACCTGTGAAATTGGCCGGACCTTTTTGTGGGCCAACGCAGCGAGGAAACTAAACGGACGGGATCGGAACCAGCGGAATGAATCACAACGGTCCCGACGGCATGGAGAGCTCCATGGGACCTGAACCCAAACTCTGCTGCTTCCCTCCCCCTCCCTCCTCCTCCCTCCTCTTCCTCCCGCCCAGCAGACTTTCCCTCCCGCCGACACCCCCCCCCCACCCCCCCCAGTATGATGTCATCCTCCGCAGTTTCCACCGCTGAAAACAATCCTGCCGCCGCCGCCAACGCTCCCCCAAAAAAAAATGCAATTAAATTGAACACGGACGCAAACAAAGAGACGCCGGCCGACCTTCTGACCTCTGGTGAAGGGAAAGGATAACGCCGACCCGTCGCTGGGTTTCTGGCTGGGATTCTTCTTCTAATCTTTTTTTCATGTTTTTCCAGAGTCAGGTGAGGAGGGCAAGGTTTTCAAAGAAAAAGCATCGGCGTGCCGCCGAGTGATCCTTTTGTGTTGGACGTGAACTTGATAATATTGTTATGACCTGCAGCAGCGGAGAAGCTCCTCACACACGCCTGTGGAAAACACTGACGGCGGAAAGTCTGAGCGGGCGTGAAAAGAGCCAAGACAAGTTTTTTTTTTGGTTTTTTTTTATGATCTTTCGGAGCGGAATCATAAAAAAAAAAAAAAAAAAAAAAATCTTCTTTGGTTTCAGACTTATATGAGCTGGTTTATCATTTCACTGATGAGGCCATTCACACATATTCAATGGAGAGGTTCGGTCCAGAACATTTAAAAGTTGAAAGTTAAAATTCAATTAGCCTTTCTGTTTTTGGGAAAGCCCGCCTTGGTTTTCAAGGCGGTGCCACAGAGGAGGGGTCAACACAGCCTGGCTGGCTGGTGTGGTCACCGACCTGAGAAGTGGCACCACCCTCCGTGAGGTCACGCAGGGTGTAATAAATGTCCGGAGCCGTGAGTTTTAGCACAGACTTCCTGCTGATCGGACTGAGACGACGACTACTGCTGGAAAACAATCAGCTCCGGATTCCTCCTCTTCTTCTTGTTTTTTTTTTCAAACTGTTCCTTTTCCCCAGGACTTCTGGAACTGATCCAGTGGATTTTGGGAAGACGTCCCATCTGACACATCAGGTTAACGGTGCACAGCAACCAAACCTGACAACAACAGCAAAAAAAAGAAAAAAATGTTGCCAGCAAAAAGCTGCTGATTCCATTGGCCCTGTGTGCGTTCAGCTCACTGGACAGCAGCTGGTTCTGGTTCTGGTTCTGGTTCATCACCGCAACCACAATCTCGCAGATCTTCTGCTTCTGTGTCTGTGTGTGGATTTACATGCACAGCAAATTCAGACTAACCGAGGCTTCGCAACATCGCAACATAGACCAGGCAGCAACAAAGGTGAAGAAGGTAGAAACATCGTCCTCGAAAATGCATGAGGAAATTAAAAAAAAAAAAAAAAAAAGCTGCTGCTCCGCGAAGCC
The DNA here is from genome assembly GCA_009823395.1 of Thamnaconus septentrionalis. Taxonomy (NCBI): domain Eukaryota; kingdom Metazoa; phylum Chordata; class Actinopteri; order Tetraodontiformes; family Monacanthidae; genus Thamnaconus; species Thamnaconus septentrionalis. The sequence continues at coordinate 1,080,555 of CM020511.1, read as the reverse complement.
TGCTGGTGGTTGTTGTCGGGGTCCATCAGTGCTTTCTTTTTTTTTCCCCACCAAAGCCAAAAGCATAAGCAGCTGCCAGAAGATGTTGAAGTTGATTAGGCTAACAGTTATTGTTGGCCCTCTGGACTCAGCAGACACAAACAGCTGCACCTTGGCTGCTTGGAACAGCTGGAAAAAATAAAATAAAAGGATAACCACACGGAGTTGCAAAAAGCATGAATAATGTATGAGGAACAATTATTATTAACATCTGGCATCTGCTACCATCCAAGATGACATAAGACATTTCCGATACAAGAACAGACAAGCAGAGCTCTGTTCCCTAGTGTATCTGTGTGTGTGTGTGTGTGTGTGTGTGTGTGTGTGTGTGTGTGTGTGTGCACGTGTGTCAATATTATTAAAAAAAAAAACCCAAAAAAAACTGTGGTAACAAAAGAAACAAAACATTTGAAATAACAACCGTCACTTCCAATCTGCTGCTGATGTATTTAAAAAACACAACAGGGTTGTTCTGACTTCCTATTGGTCGGTAAACACTTCCTATTGGTCGGTAAACACTTCCTATTGGTCGGTAAACACTTCCTATTGTTCGCGTTTACCGACTGAATCCAAGTCATGGCGTTTGTCGACTTCTCGGAAGACGGCCGTTAACGTTCGCGACAGCTACTTGACGCGGCATCGTTGTTCTTCACCCTCCCCCGGCGTCAACAGACAGAAACGCGTTGTACACAACGCAGCCACTAGAGGGCACCAGACCACAGCTCGGCCTTTGTCACAGCCCGGCGAACGCTAGCCTGCCACCCTGTTCGCAATCGCAAAGTCTGTAAAAGCTCTCCTAAAAAGTCTCACCACTTGACTCAACGCTGCCCCCTCATGGTTTTGAAAGGCGCTGCTGCCTGTCGCCACAACCAGGAAAATAAGATGAGAAAACGACACAGTTAGAGGGCAGGGCAGCACGTGGCTACACCATTTCAAATGTTTGTTTCTATTTTTGTCCGTAAAGCAAACATAAATGTGTTTGAGGTATTTTAAAAAGCAAACAAAGCTGCTGCTTTTAGTTCTGGAGTGCGAAACGGCTAAAACCCTCTCACATGTAGGCCTGGTCCGTGGCCACAGCGGGATGCCTGGCTGGCCGGTCCGGTGGTTCTGGACGTGTTTTCGGCTCTGGCCAGTGCCCCCCCCCCCGGTTCCCAGGTCAAGACTGCAGCTTTACAAGGGAAATCTCCAGAGTGGCTATAAATACCGGTGTGGCCTTCAGGGGCGCAGTTCATCACACCGCCGGGTTCCACGCAGCACAAAAAAAAAGCCCAACTCCTTTCTGCTTTTTTGGGTGGGGGTTCCCCCCTTTGGTGTAGTTGCACCCGCGACCCCGACACCGCCACCAGAACCAGCTTTTCCTCCTGCTAACTGGACCCTCCCAGCGGCCTGAACACAATTATAGCGAGCGTGCCCCAGCCCCCGCCCCCCCCCCCCACCACCATCGCCACCCCATTCCCCCAATTCAAGTGACTGTTAATTGATTGGCTCAACTTCAAATACCCCGCCCAAACAAAGAAGCGGGCGTTCAAGGCGCTTTGGGTGGGTTTTTCTTTTTCCTCTTAAGTGGAGTTTTGTGCAGATACGTCAGGGAACCACTCGGAGTAAATCATGTGGGTATTTTTTTTTTTTTCTTTTGTGCTCAATGAGCGCCCCCACCTGCAAAGGAGATTCAGCTAAAGCTGCTCCAACCTGACCCGGTTGGGTTTTTTTCTCCGCCGAAGCCTGTGTTGTTTAAATCGACGTCCGTCTGTCCCGGGTCGCCCTTCGGTCCACACGACGCGATGGACGACTCTGAGGAAACTGCAACTTCCCTCCTCTCGGCTTTGTTTCTGTTTTGTTTTTGCGGTGAGAAACAATAAAGTTTGGAAGTCGTCTTTTTTTTGAAGCACCTGAGCACAGCAGATGTGTAGTTGGACAATGCTGATGGAAAAAAAACAAAACAAAACAAAAAAAAAAAAAAACACGACTCGGCCCTCACGTGCAAATCTCATCAGCCGGCTCTAGTTAGCGACAGACGGCGTAATTGGTTCCAGAAGAGCTCCGCTCTCACTCACAACGGCAAAGTGCGGCGAGGGCGGGCTGAAATGTGGAGAGGGGAGAGGGTGGAGGTGGGAGTGAATGGGAGGGGGGCCGCAAAGGAGGGGCGAGTAATGAGAGGTCAGTCGCCATCGACAGCCGAGCTGCCAGAGCCAGAAAGGAACGCCAATTTTATGGTCAATTGGGCGACACATCTGGGCTCGTAGATCACAGGACCGCAGGGCTGGACGTAGCGGCAGGCGGGCGGGCGGGCGGCACACACACACACACACACACACACACACACACACACACACATGCTGTCAAACACGATGCTGTCAGGGCGTCTTGGGAGGATTTTCAGACACTTTCTTCCCAGAAGTAAAGAGTCACATCATCTGCGTAAAGTAACAGCCCTCCATGTTTCCATTTGTTTACGGTTAAATTAATGCTGCACGGCTGCAGCGCAGGCAGATTGTCGAGAAGGTATAAATTGAAGCTAGAATTTGGCTGGAGACGCTGTGTGGACTGAGTCAGTAGTGTTCTGGGTTCAAAAACTGCTGAAAAGTGAAATAATGAAGAAGGCGTTGAGCGCTGTAAACTTTTGTGTTAAATGCATAAATTGGCTCTTCAAATTCACAGGGGAAAATGTTAAAATGGAGAGAGCAGCAGCCAGGAAGCCAAACTGTAAAAGATCTAATGGTTTCCATTAAATTATGTTACCTAGAAAGAGAATTATTTCACTTTTGGGGAAAAGTAATCACACGCTTTTATGGCAGCTAATTAATTAAGCCATGAAGAACAAAGTCTTTTTAACCCAAATTCCCATTACTGAGTCATTTTTGTGTGTGTGTGGGGGGGGGCACTCAGGTGTAAATACATAGCTCCACTGTACAAGTAATTTATTCGCATCAAAACACAACCGACAACATGATTGCCTTGTGTGAGCAGCTGTGAATTGTTTGCTGCTAACAGTGATGTAACAGTGATGTAACAGTGATGTAACAGTGATGTAAATCACCCTGGTTGGGATTTGGAGGCAAACCTTCCTTCCAGTCCAGACTTTCAAATTACTAAAAATGTCCAACGTGACCTAAAAAAAAATCTATTTTTGGAAGATTTTTAGTTTTTTAAATAGGGAGGTAAAGTTGCATTAAAGATGTTAGATGTTGTTGATGTTAACGCGGCGTTAATAACGCGTTAACTCAAACTCCTTTAAACGGCACAATTTTTTTCTAATGGTCGATTAACACCTGGTTCACACCGGAGGCGGAAGCCCCGCAAAGAGCTGCGGGACGGAACGCACTTCCTTTGGCCGCGCGGCGATCGTTCGCCGTCTGGTCTATTTTGTGCGCAAACCGCGAGCAATCTGCGTCAAGCTGGACAGGAAGTCACTCGAAGAAACATGAGAGAATCCGGCTAATTGTCAAAATAAAATACCGCGATTGACAAATGCGATCATGGCTTGAGAATACCTCAAGGACTGAGGCTTGTTGGTTTTTTTTGGAGAGTATCTGGACTGAATCGTTTTGGAATGCTCAAAAGAAAATAAAAATAGAATATTTCCACGAAGGAATTATTATTGTCCTCTCCATTTTTTCCAAGAGTTGAAGAGACACAAGGGTTAAAAAAAATTGCAATTAATTTTGGATTAATCGCGAGTTAACTCAGGACACTATGCAATTAATCGCGATTAAAAATTTTAATCGACTGACAGTCCTAAATAGAAAATTATATTATATTACATTCATATCTCGAAACAGATAAAAATAACCCCTCCCCCTTTTCTGACCTGACGTGAGGAATCACGCAGTGGTTGACTTTACCTCGGTGGGAACGGCCAGCGACGGCAGCAGCGGCGTCATGTGACCCAGCCTGTGCATCATCATCATGGCGACGCAGCGGAGGAACTCCAGGATGGCGGCGCTCGGCCTGGAAATACAGGGCTGAGGTTCAAACCTCCTACAGCCAGCAGAGGCGGAGCAGCAGCCGACGCCGATGTTTCTTTTCACAGAGAGCTTTGCAACCACATCGATTCAGTAGGCCAGGAGACATCTCTGCTCACCTCTGGTCCATGATGTGTCCGAGGGCGGTGAGGGTCAGCAGGATGTAGCCGCTCATCCCCAGGATGGTCAGCTGGGACAGCATCTACCACCAAACACAACCAGTGAGGAAGACATACATCAGAGTTGGAAAAAGCTGAAATAACACAGCGGCGGATGAGTTATGACCGGCGAGAGCGAGCGAGAGAGAGAGAGAGAGAGAGAGAGAGAGAGAGAAGAGCGGCCGTTCCAACTGTTTACTTGGCACGGCCAATCAAAACACGTCTGGCCTTCCATGAGAAGAGCTCTGGCACGCCGCTATCCCGAGGCAGACGCCACCACTGGCCAAAAACCTCCACTCCCTCTCCCTCTCCCTCTCCTCCTCCACCTCCCTCCAATCAACCCATCACAGCTCTTGATTTTGGGATCAGACTGCAGCAAAGAAGCGAACAAGTCTCAGAAGAACCGACAGAGCCAAAACAAGTAACATCGGAGCAGGAATCCCAGGAAGATTCCACGCTGGCTTTTTTTTCCGAAAGCCGTTCTGGGATGCGAACACACGCAAGACGGACAAATAAAGAAAAAAAAAAATATGTGGAGGAGAACGTGATGTACAGCCTCGGTCGAGGGCAGCAGCTGGAGCCCCCCGGTGGTCTCCTGAGGACGGCGTGGGCCGCCAACTCGGCCTCTAAATTTCTCCGACACTCCAAACGCTCCAGAAGTTGGACAGCCAGATCTCACCGGCTGCTCCCAGACCGGACTGGACGGACCCAGAAGGTCCATATATAGTCAGACGTAAAAAAAAAATCAACCCGTCAACAGGATGCAATAAAGTTGTACATCTTTATGTTTATCTCATCCAAAAAAAAGCCCCCGACCCGCTCGATAAGAAGCGAAGGATCCTAGCCGTCGCATGGGAACTGACTGGGATGAGTCAAACTGGGAAGTCTGGCGGACGTCCATCCGTCAACGGAAACCAGACTGTCAGGGAGCATTAAAGCTGAGACGCGGCCGCGCCGCTCAGAGGCTTCGGAGGCTGTTTTTCCTCTGGAGGCGTCATTATTCCCAATCAAAGGTCATGAGAATGCATCTGCTTTCAACCAAACAAGCTAAATCTCCAAATATAGGAAACCTCCAGCAGGTGGAGCCACAGAGGCAATTTTAACGTGGCGAAGTCAATATGGGGAAACACTCTGGAGTGCAAACTTTTAATGCGACGCCCTGTCAAAGTGCAAAGCCAACAGCAGGGGGTAGTAATGAGAGCATTCCCATCTGCTGGCAGTGGCCGCGGCTTGGTGTTGTTCTTTGGTCCCAGGGGACGATTAGCGCGCGTTTGGCTCATTACCACCGCTGTTGTTTTAACAGCGTCCGCAAAAAGAGCCTGACACAGCAGCGGGCAAATTAGCCAGACGTGTTTTATTAGCGATAATCTGTCAGAAGTTGTCACGTCGAGGCAAAGCGGAACATGTCAAAATAGTAAAAAAATAAAGTGTCCACGGTTTGTTTTTGCTTTTCTTTGAAGAATTCCAGCTGTTTGATTGGATCGATGGCCGATTCGAGAGCACGTTTTGTGATAGTTTAGTACTGCAGTAAACATTTTCATTTTGCATATTAATGACACTTTATCAAATAGATTTTTAATATTTTGCTGAAAATTGTATGGATGCAGTGAATCTAGAAATGTACTTGTGTACTAGAAGTGTACAAACAATGCAAGGTTGTGATGCAGCGCCCTCTCTGGTGGAAATATGCAGCCGCAAGAAGAAGGTAAAATAAAATAGATTTTGCCATCGAGGCCGTTGACCCCGAAAACTTCACAGTTTCTCTTGCACCTCTGAAGTCGGAGGGGGGAAAAAGCAGCGGATATGATTGATTGGGTCATGATTATGTGTTACCACGTCTCGCAGCTGCACTGCACAAAAACAACAAACTACAGAAGAAGAAGAAGAAGAAGGAGGAGGAGCCAAAATAAAAGTGGGAGAGCTCGACACGGTGGGACTCGACCTGCAGGCTCCCAGGTCAAAGTCCAGGTCTCGACTCGTCACACACGCCGCCACACACCTGGACTTTGTGGCTGTTTGCCACGGAATCTACTGTCTATCAGATGCACTGCACCATAAATGCTGTCCCCTACACTCTGTTGTTGTGCTTGAAGTTGTAAATGATGTCAGAGGACAGAGTTCAGCCTGTGTTTGTCCCGGCTTGTAAAAGGCGCCGAAGGTCTCGTCACATAAGATTTTAATAACTGACCAGTGCTCCTCTTTTCTGCTGACACCGTCCTGCTAATAAAACACCGCCTGGCGATGACATAATTGCAGAGTTCCCGGCCTCGTTAGCGAAGAAACCCAGTTTACGTGACTCGGAATTAGCTGCAGCGCACATAAACTGTCCGGCAGGGGTGCCATCAATTGTCAGGAGAACATGTGGGAGTGAATACACAACAAGGGCCCGCACATGATTGATAGCCGGGCTTCGGCGCTGGCTTTGTTATTTTCCTTCCAAGTCCTGATTGCTGCATCCTGAAGGCTATTTGGGTTGGGAAGCTGCTCTGCTCCACAATTAGGGCGTTTGTATTCTCTGCCGGACCACCGGCTGGAGTTTCGTTATTGCCGAGAGGTAGGCCTGGACTGTGGACAGGATATGACTGTGTGTGTGTGTGTGTGTGTGTAGGAGGGGCGACCCCAACTGAAGCAGGAGAAGCAGCAGAGGTAGCCGTCACAAAAAGACAGACTGGCCCTTTTTATGTGGGAATTTCAGCAGAAGCTGGGCGTGACGCGGCGTTCCTGGCTAACCAGAGCTGCTCTTTGAAAAAAACTAAACAAAACAAAACAAACAAAAAAAACCAAAACAGCGGCAACCAAGGATAACTCTGGAGGAAAGCAGTTCTCTGGCGGAGGTGGGGTTGGAGGATTGAGGGTGCTCTTCTTGGCTGTCGGAGTGGAAAATAATAGACAAAAGTTGTTCTAAAGGGGAACGCTGATCAGTCATCCTGACAGGATCCTAAGTCCTGCTGCTCTTTTTCCTGCCGGATAAGTAGAGGACAGCCAGGCAGCCACAACAAACTGGACATCATTTGGGGGGGGAAATGGGAGGGGGGGGGTGGTAGTAGTCTCAACCTAAAAGTAGCATCCCCCCCAACCACCTTGCCACAGTTAATACGTGGGATCAGAGGAGCGGTGCTGCGGCCGAGTCATCACCGTCCTCCTCCACAGCTTCAGAGCTCAAACAACTGACGAGTTGTCGAGCAAGAGAAGAAGGTCAAAGTGAGATTGGCACACACCTCCTTGTTTTCAAACAGGTCGTGATACATCCGCAACACCAACAGGAAATGCAGGATCACGTAGAGCTGCAGAGACGTCGGCCAGCTGGGATTGTGAGGCAACTCCTTCCCCGTCACCTGCACGTGGGGGAAAATTAAGAACATGTTCAAGTCCTGCTCAGCATTTTATCTTCTGAAGGGTCAGAGATTGTCAAGATGGATTCAGGGCTGAAAACAGCAGTCTGTTGTCCAACCAGGTCTAGTTGGGTGTGTTTGCATTGTTTACTTCCACACTTCACAGAAAGAATCACACGTACCGAGCAGACTGACACACACACACACACACACACACGCTTGTTCACACTGCAACATTTTTCACAACATCCACGGCAACACACACACACACACACACTGCATCCACACTTTTCACACGGCAACATCCACGCTGACACACACACACTGTTCACACTGCAACATCCACATCAACACACTTACTGTTCACAATGCATCATTCATGATGACATCCACACTTTTCACACGGCAACATCCACGCTGACACACACTTTTCACAAGTCAGCAGTGACTTCCACTTTGCGTCACAGGCAAACCTTGACTGTGTCACCGCCTCGTTCTCTTCAGAAGAAACTGGTTCGACCGCAGTCTGACGGGAAATTCAAATCTGATTCAAAATGGGAGCTTTTCAACGTGGCTTGTCCGATCCAGCCTCCACGAAGAAAGGAGCTATCCTTACACAAACAGCAGCTCCTGCTCCAAATCGCTGGTCTAGGAATTTCTACCTTACACCAGCCATTAGCGAACGCTAATTAGCCGCGCAGGAAAACAAAGTTTTGGTGCTGAGACACAATGCGGCCCATTCAGAGTCGCTCTGTGTTTATTTCCTTCCGTCACATAAAAAAAAAAGGACCTTTTGTTTTTGCAACTCCTGCCGGAGCAGCTCGCCGAGAGCGAGTTTGTTGCTCTCCATCAGCGGAGTCCACGGGCGGAGCCGCTTCCAGCAAACACATCGGAACATATGAGTCCCTCTGTAAGAATTCCCTGAGTCACTGCGTTGGCCCCAGCGATTCCTCTCAACAATACGTAATTAGGCCAGAGGCCTCGGTGTTGAAACCTTTCGGGGGAGGGAAAACAGGAAAAAAAAAAAAAAACCGACTGAATCTTCGGAATCCCCAAAGAGGCGGAGGAGCGGCGGCAACATTTATCGTCCGCCGCCGAGGCTGAAGGTGTTCCCAGCGGCTCTGCTTCTTCTCACCCGGTCAGGCTCCACCCACCTCCCCTCAGCTGCAGCAGCCACCCGGCGACAAGCCTTTCAAGATATTTCAGTCAAACTCCACATTTAAAGTAAAGTCACCCCGTCGGGTTCAAGGGTCCGCTTTTAATTGCGGAGTCAGAAAAAAGAGGTCCGGGGGGGTGGGAGGGGGGGGGCTGGATGTGTGTGACACCATCAGTGTTATTTCAAAGCTAACTGCGAGCACACACACACACACACACACACACGCACACGTTTGCACTGGGCTGCACGCGGTTTTGATCCTGCAGATGTCGGTTAAAGGCGACGAACTTGAACTCATTGTGTCGCAGCTACAAAGGCGGCACGGCTTCTATTTGATGTGGCGCTTTCTTGTAAAACTGGGAGAATATGTGAATCCCGCCTCCACGAATTCTCAGAGTCACTTGGGAGTCACTTGTGGTTGAGAAGCCAAAGTGTTTTGTTGGGGTTTTGGGTTGTTTGTGTGTGTGTGTGTGTGTGTGTGTGTGTGTGTGTTTTAAATACCAACCTTGGGGTTTTTGTCATGGTCACCCAGTCGAGATTTACCAGGTCTCCAACTCGGACCGTAGAAGAAAGCGGCCAGTTTGTGGCTGATTGTTTTGTATATTTTGGACTTTTTCCACAGGTAGCGATAGTAGTGCAGCTGAAAGAGAAAACGCAAAAGTCAAATAGCATTTTTTTTTTTTTTTTAGACAGAAAACTGTTGCCAAACTAAGGAAATATTTCAATAATTCTAATTTTCTTGTCTGTTGTCATCTCATATTTTCTTTCTTAAAGTAAAAAAACAAACAAACATAGAGCTCAAATATTAAGATGAAATCAAAGAAATAAAATCACTTGGTTCATGTGCCAAGAGAGGACAGCGTCAACAACCGCTGCTTCTGACTGCGGACTGGACCTCAGCCAGCCAGTGTGTTTGGGGCGGGGTCATAACGTTGTGGTCAGAAAAATGGCGGAAACGCGAGCCAACGGCTCAGCAGGCCGAAATGTTTCTCCAAGGACGGACGGACGGACGGACGGACGGAGGAGGGCGGCGGGTCACGACAAGACTCACCTGCACATAAAGAACCTCGAAGGTCCTAATGGGGAAGACCAGGCCGTAGATCACCTTGTCCGACTCTTCAGCAAAGGTTCCTGCCACAAACACAATAAACCGCTCTCAAGGAGATTCAACAAATTTCTCTCCGTCCAAGAAGTCGCAGGGGAGAAATCTGGCTGCATTTCTGTTTCCTGTCCCGAGACGTTCAGCAGAACCGCTTCCTCCTCCAAACCTTGGACAGACTTCTGCTCCGTTTGGTCCACGGAAGCAGAAAGTTAAAAGTGGAAAAATTGGGGGGGATTTTAAGCCATTTGTTCCTGCCAGGAGTTGGCAGGCCAAGCAGTCAAGTCGTTTCACTATTTTGGTGAAGTGTTTAATGACGTCATTTCAATGATCCCCACCCCCCCGCCCCCACCCCATACCCTCACTTCCTGTCTGGCTCTGTCCAAATGGCAGCAGATTTGTTCGCCTTTGTTCCAAATGTGACCACAAACCCTCCAACCTCTGAGATGAATCGCGTGACTCCGGGATCAGCCGCTTCACTCACCAAACAGTCGGTCCCATATGATCAGAATTCCCCCGTAGTTCTTGTCGATGCAGTATTTGTTCCTCCCTGTTGAAACGAGACTTGGTGAGGCGACATTCCGGCTGATTTAGGAGCAAATCCATCTTTTTTTGAACCCCGACAGATTCCTCCTCCTTCTCCTCCCTGTATTCATCTCTTTTCCTCACTCCCTTCCTACTCAAACAAAATGAAGACATGAGCCGCAAAAACAGCAGAGCCGTCGTCATTATTTCAGCCTCCCCAGCTTCTCTTAATGATTGATCCCGTCTGATCTCACCGTGATGGACTCTGTGATGTTTGGGGGTGTTGAGAATCCACTCCAGAGGTCCAAGGTCTCTGATCAGCTGAAACACACATCGGTTGACAGGTTGAAATGCAAATGTCACTTCATCAGACACGACCACAGATCAACTGCACTTGGCAGTGACGTGGGTGAGTCACAGTGTGGCGGGCGTTGATCAGCAGAAGTGATTTTTGGACCACGTGACAGATGGATTGGCACATTAAAGCGGATAATCTTTTGCTGCAGAGTCTCAGGCTCTTTAGTTGGTTGTTTATCCACAATGCTGCAGTGCCACGGTGGCATTGAACCTGAAGATGGCTGCTGCTGCTCAGCAGGTTTAATCTAAAATAAATAACCTGCAGCCTTAACCCCGAGTGAAACCTCCACAGACCCCAGGATTTAAACTGGGTCTGTTCATGGCATTGACCCCATGAATCAAAACAGTCTGACAAACAGTCCAACACAAACTGTGTTGCCCGATTTAAATCCCCTGCATGCTATTACGCATGGTCTACAAGAGCACAATGACCCTTGACCTACAAAAATGTCGACTTAAAATGATTGCTGGCTTAGAGGGGTTTTTGCCAAACTTGAAGCCATTCAATTAATATTTTCCTACGGAAATCACATTCAAAATCATGACGCAGTCATTTTCATATTTAAAGAGCGGGAGAGCAACAACATGTGGAAAACACTGTCATTTCTGCTTCACTCGAGACGGGATCTAAAGATACAACTCCAAAGTCTTTCCCACCGGCCCGGAGGGTGTCAATAAGGTTCCCGCTGCCGAGCCAAGTTGGCTCAAACAAGTTGAAGTCCTAAAGTAAAAATGGCTCCAACTGACACGTTGACGATGACGCTCAGTAAAACTCTGTTGAAAAAACGCCTCAGCGCCATAAAAAGTGCAGGTGCATGTTGGACAGACGTCCCAGCAGATGCACCCGCCGGCCGTTTGCGTTTATTTTTTTTGCGCAGTTCCTCGTTGGGCCACAAGTTTACAGACGCTGCCGGGATTCAACCTGCGGCTAATTATTTTTGCGCTAATTGTTTTGCGTCTGGCAGTCAAGCGTGAGAGTTTTCATCTCTAGTGAAAGTAAGGGGTCGGGGAGGGGGCTTCAGAACGGCTCTCGGCGCCCCCTTTTTTCTTTTCTCTGAGGCTACGGTGACTTGTGCCGCTAATAAATTTACATGACATCAACAAAAAAAAAAAAGGCCCCATAAAGAAGCCGTAAATCACAGGGGAAAAAAGGCGACTATTACGAGTGTTTTCACTAATAGCCAGGCACTTGAAGACCGAGGGCGGTCCCGACGCACTCCTCCACTTCTGAACGTCACCGAGGTCGTGAAAGTGATACAGGCCGAGCGAGAGAGAGAGAGAGAGAGAGAGAGAGAGAGAGAGACGTTCCGCTTCTGTTTGGAATATTTGGTCAAATCTCATTATTTTTTATTGAACGCAGGTTCCAGCGCGACGCTGCGCCTACAAAGGGCCGGACTGTAGCAGGGACGGATTAGCACTGGCACGGGCAGAAAGGGTTTTTTAACGGCCTTTATTTCCCTTCTCCCCCCCCCCGCCATCCCCTCACCACCACCACCACCACCCTCTCCACATTAGAGACTCAAAGTGGCCGCAGTAAAAAGTCAATGGGGAAAGACTTGAATCCAGAATCCAGGAGCGTTTTGGGTTTTTCTTTTTTTTTTAAGTCAAACAAAATTTCATCATCAACATTACAGCGGATAAAATCCAACGGCTCGCCTTCATTCTCTCTTATTTATATTTGTGCTGAATCTGGCTGAAGCTTATCTGAACAAACAGGTGAAAAGTCAGTGTCCCCTGGATTACACAGAAGCGGTTCAAGGATGATTGGTGAATCATTTAGTTTTTCAATGTCCAGTGAGTAAAATTTGCCTTGATTTATGGTTTTTATATCGGTAAAAGCTTAACATACTACCTATAAATACATTTATAAATATACCTGCAGTACAATAAAAGTAATTTGGTTTTTCTCACCTTAGCTGTTCCTACCATCTTGCCCTGACATTTTCCAAGGAAGCCCACCTAACAGTGCCCTAAATGTCAGGCGGGCTTCCTCCAAATGTTACACACTGAACCTGTGGAGGATCAATTGGACACATGTATTTACCTCTGTGTGGATCCAGAACTGGTAGAGCAGGTTCAGCTGTATGTGGACAGCGAAGATGGCGGGCGGAGCCACCAGAGCCAGAGGCAGGTAGTAGATCTGGAGGAGGGGGGGGGGGAGACAGGAAGTTGGCGGAGTCAGTTCCACATTTCCAAGAATACCTTCTGGAAAAGCAGCAGGTTGGAAAAACCTTCTTCCACCGACTCCTCTGATCAAGGGCCTCCTTACCCACGAGGTGAACTGCTGGGTGAGGGACTGTCGCAGGGCCGTGGACAGGTTGTAGTACTCTGAGCTGTGGTGGACCTGGTGAGCGGCCCAGAGCACCGACACCTCTGGAGAAGACCATACAAGCATTTGAAAAAACATATTGTTATCGCTGCCTTTGA
>CM020511.1:942500-1062500 GCA_009823395.1 Thamnaconus septentrionalis | reverse complement strand
AAAAAAAAAATGCTTTCACTGTCACACCGGTCGACCCTCAAGCGGTTGACTGCTGGGCCGAGCCGCCGCCGCCGCCGCCGCCGCCGCCGCCCTCTGAGTGGTGGGCCGTCCTGTCAATCACAGGGCTAACGGCCTGGAAAGGGCCCTCCCCTCTGTTTGGATTGGAAGGGAGCGTCAGATTGGCTGCCAAGCCAAACAGCAAGGATCAGACTGTGCTGCCATACCTCATGCTGTCCGCACGGCTCAGTCAGGCATGCACACACACACACACACACACACACACACACCGTCAGGCCCACTTACAAACTCCCAAACACCGGGCAGGAGTAGGGGGGCGGGGCTTTTCCCCGCTACTCGACTTTACCATATTAGTTTTACCGCTTGGACTTGAAGATGTTTGAAAACTTTTGACTCGCTGCGATTCAGAGCAGCTTATACAACTGGGAGCGATGCTGACAGATTTGGTGTTTTAACGTTCCCAGAAGCCGACAGTCGTATGGAAGCATGACAATATTTAAAGTTCCCCCTGCCAGTCAAAGATGTCTTTCCATTTATTTTCTCCCAACCCCCAAGTGGGTGGAGTCTGACATTGGATGGCTGTTTTTTTCCGGGGGCTTAATGCTGACAGGTACATTTTGGTAGCACAAGCTTTCCTGAAAAAAGAGGCGGGGCCTATGAGAAGAATCTGTGACATCACGAGCAGCAGGAGAGTCAAACTTAGTGGCAATATTCTCCACCCACCACGAAAAATGTGGATAATGTTTTTGTTTTTTTTAATAGAGCGACTTCAACTAAAGACCAAAATACTGAGAGCAGAAAACTGGGAGGAGTCACGTAAAATAAAAAAACACAAGATGGTTGAGTTGGAGGACGGGATGATGAATGATTCACGTTGAGTGTTGAGGGAAAACCACGACGCCTACGGTCAACGGTTAACTGGCAGCACCACTGGAACCACCAGGGGGCAGAGAAGGGTGCGAGCGACAAGCGGGCGCTGTTTGGACTCCGGCCTCCGTTGTGATGTCTGGCCCAGCCTCTCATTCACCAATGCACAACCCGCTCCACCTTGAGCCACACATGGCTGTTGATGTTATCTCTGCCTCCCAGGAGCCTTTCTCACTCGGCCTCCTCCCACATCTTGACCACAGCCACGCCCCCTCTCACCTACAGATCCAGATTCTTCAGTGGGGCCCCTGCAAGCGGGAGCCAGGAACCCACTCCATTTCCGTCGGGATGAATATTTATGGAGCCCAGAGGCCAGTTCGCCAGGAGCAGCAGCTGCCTCCACCCTGCCACACAGCTGGGCGGAGCTCCTCCACAAAGACAATAACATCCGCACTGGTCCACGTTCTCCTCGGCGACGGAGCGCCGAGCACGTCTTTCTTTCTCACTTGACTTCACGGCGGTTTGCCGGCTGAAGGGCGGCGGCAGGTTTGCCAAGGACCGGCTGGTTTCGTCCATCGTGATTGTTGCAGAAGATGCAGGGTTGACAAAATAAACACCGGCGGTCAAACCTTGTTTAACACCACATGACATTGTGGGGAAGTGGGTGGGCTGATTTTATCAAATCCATGTCCTGGTAGGAGGCGCTTCCTTCTTCTGTCCCCCTACTGGACGCAACACAACACGGCGTGTTTTCATCATCGTCCACGCCGCTACCGAAGCTGCTCTAAGACACAGCGAAGGTCTTTGGTCGCGGCTTCCAGGTCAGAAGGTTATGGCCGGAAACTCAGAACTACGAGCAGCAAGGCCTCTGGCGTGCAAAACATAAACATCCCCGACACGACATCTGCTTCCCATTGGGCGGATTCCAAAACCAGAATAATGCACATTTGACAAATTGTACCTTTAAATAATCCTGCGATGTTTCTATAAGCGTCGCACGGCAGCCCGTATAATCAGCGCAGTCAGCTGACGGGCTGATTAATGGCTCGGCGCCGGACAACGCCTGGATTCAGACGAGCCAAGCTGCCATTAGTGGCACTGGCGAGTCGACGGGATCAGAACTCGGCCTGTCAGCGGCACGGCCACATCCCAGCCGGGCCGCCGCCACGCTCGTCCCACGCCATACGGTCGCCCGACGCCTTATAATAGAACGGCTCCCGGCAGCGGAGCGGCGGAGGAGGAGAGATTTCCCTCCGTCCGTCCCTTAGTCCATCTGTCAGTCATTCTGGACGTTAGAGCGCCGCATTCAAAGGTGGATTTTATGCCTTTCGGGGCAGCTGTGGTGGGCGTGTTGTTCTTTAAGCGGGACGGAAAAAAGAAATAGAGGAAAGAGAGCGAGAGAGACCCTGGCTGTGTCTCAATCCAGGGTCTGCATCCTTGGAAGGAAGCGTCCCCCGTCTGAAGGAAGCGTCCCCGTCTGAAGGAAGCGTCCTCCATCTGAAGGAAGCGTCCTCCGTCTGAAGGAAGCGTCCTCCGTCTGAAGGAAGCGTCCTCCCAAGGACCCGGCCCAGAAGGACCAACCCAAACCCCGCCTCCCCGGTAACCACACGGGACGGTCTAGCCTTGGGCGTATTTCCTGGTTGCGTCACCGCCGCCCCTCCTGCTGGCCAACCCCGGAAGTGACGTTTTCATAGCATCAAGCTAACCATTGGTTCTCCATCTAACGATGGCGTTGGATGTTCAAATCAGTAAAAACTCTGCGTTAAAAACTGAATATTTGATGTGAAATTTCAGTACTTGAATTTATACGTGGTGTCTTTGCCAGTAGATGGCGCTAATTTCAGCTGACTTCCCAGGATCCCAGGATGCTTTGCAGCAGCAGGCAAAGCATCCTGGGATACAGAAGGAGGTGAAGGATAGTAGCGGTGTAGCCTTGGAATGGGCTAACAGTAGGGTGCATTCCCAGGAAGCATTTGGAGCGTCCTTCTGACTTTTGGGAATTGGGAGGAGCCTTCACGCAGTGCTATGACGCAACTTCCTGTCAAATGCAGCCTTGGAAGGATGCAGAGCCTGGACTGAGACACAGCCGCAGGCTTTCTTGACCAGCAGGAAGTGCAGCATCAGGTGATCAGGAAGCTGCCACAAATCACGTTGCTTCCTTCGGCTAAATGCTGAGCCTCAAAGCTAACATGCAGATTTTACATCCCAACAGAATCAGCTGAAAGCGAAACATTTCTTTGAGTGGTCACCTGCTCCGAGGGAGCAGGGGGGGGGGGGGGGCGGCGGCGGCGGCTGACTTTCCGAGGTCTCCACACGGCCGCTGGACGGAGGCCGGGTTGTGTCGTCAGCGAGACGAGGATGACAGACGAGCGACGCTCTCGCAGAGAATTTTCCATCCAATTATCTCCAAACTCGGCTCTCGAGTCGAAGTCACGAAAGGGAAACTTTTTTTAAAAGAAGAAAAAAAATCTCGTAAAAACCGCTGAAAATGAAAACAACGCTTTCGTCCGAGAGGCTAACGAGGACTTCACGGCAGAGGACTTTCAATTCTGTCTTTTTTTTTTTTTTTAAGGTTTCTATTGTGACTTTGTGCTTGTAACGAGATGCCGGGATTTACGGCTCCTTTGTCTGGATGCGGCATTCCGGGATTCCAGGATTGTAAAACTTCTCCACAGAAGAGACGGCAGAGCCCTCAGACGCTTTAGATGGATTAACACTCGTTAGAGTTCTGGAAAACACTGGGCTGCCCGTGGCTGCGGCTCACGTCCGCGGCCTCGCTCGCTCCCTCCGCTACGTTCCGCTTCAACCCGAGCGGGGAATACCGCCGCAGGGTCGGAGTCTGGCTCGACCTCCACTGACCAGAGTGAGGAGAACGGGACGGTGGCGGCGGGGCCCTGCGGTCGGCCAACAAGAGGAAAGGCTTTCGGCACCACGCAATTATCTGTGACCCCAGCAAGTCCCATAATAACAAGTCTGACCGGCTGCAGAGAAGAGGAAACGGACCTAAGTGGAAAGAGGCCCTTCTTTTTTTTTTTTGCTCCTTCTTTCTTTCTTTTTATAAAGCCGAGGACATAAAAATGATTCCACAGTCCTCGGGAGTGATGGAATTCCGTGGCGTGAAGATGAAGACGTCAGTCCTTTGATGTCGGACCCTGGCGAGGGGGTTTTCCCGCTTCCAGCAGCATCATAAGAGCCAATTAGCACGCGTCTTTAGAAATAAGATGTGTGTTGGGACAGAACGGTGGGCCAATCGGATGATTGAAGTCCCGATTTTATGGAAGCGATAAAATGAAAAGAACAAAAAAAAAAAAAAGACACTCTAGAAAAAAAAAATGGCACCATTGTTGGAAGGATTGGGTTTGTTGGCAGTTGGAGGCGTCGCCTGCACGGACGCACCTACTTCTGAAAACATACACACACACACACACACACACACTGATGTTATGCTCTAAAATAAAGTCGTCCACATGCAGGCACCCATCAGGTCTAGGCAAGCACTGGTCCAACCATGAGGGGGCGATGTAAAGGTTCTGTCAGAAAAAGTTCCAGCCAGCACCGTTCTGCTTCTTTATGGAGCATTTCCACCAGAGAAGAAGAAGAAGGGGAGGAAGAAGAGGAAGAAATGCTAAATGCTAAATGCTAAATGCTAAATCCTTCCCTGCTAAAGTTTGGATGGATGGCTGAACGTAATAAAATTACACTGGTGCGACCACAAGCAACAATAAAAATAATAATGCTACTACCCAGAATACCCTGGGCCACGGGCCGCCTCAAACAACGCGTGGGCCGCTTCCTGGTGAGCCGCTGTTGCCGCCGCCGCCGCCGCCACCGCTCGGGCGGGGGGAGGAGAAACACGGCCGACGCCGACACCGACGGGGCGCCGCTGTGCTTTGATCCGCAGCCGACGGCGGGCGGCCCAACGTGCCACCGACACAAATAAACATCAGCGGCAGCCACAAATAAATGGCTGCACAGAGAGCGACTGGCACAGAGCTGCCGGCTGGAGCTGCCGGCTGGAGCTGCCGGCTGGAGCTCATGGAAAGACAAATAAAGTTTTTTTTATATATATATTTTTTTTTTAAGATGAACGAGGTCGTCACTCCTTTCTAGAGGCCAAAAGTGGAGATGAAAACAGATTTTTTTTTTTTTTGTCATTCAGATGAATAAAAGGAAAAAATTCTGACATTTTCTTCTGCCTGTGTGTGTGTGTGTCTGTGTGTGTGTGTGTTATTCCTGTTGTGCTGCAGGTCACAGTCATGACTTCATGCAGACTCTGGGTTTTGGTGCAGCTCCGGGTCGAGACCGCAGCTCTCCGGAGACGTGCGGCTTCTCACATCTGCACGGCTCCAAGAGCAGCTGGGTGGAATTTTTTGGGGGTTTTTAAAGACAAATGACTTCCCCTGCATCGTCCAGGACAGCATAACGTGAGCACCATCTTCACAACTCTCCTGCCTGGATCGGCTTTTCCCCAGAACTTCATCATCATCATCATCATCTTCATGCCACTGGCAGAACGTTTGTTTGTTCTGAAGACCTCACTTCACCAAGCAGAAGGAACACAGGAAGTGTGAAGTGGCTGATGATGAGCTATCTTTTATTTTTGAAGCGTTTAATTTTATATATATATATACATATATATATTTATATAAATATATAAAAACAACCCTGAGCAGCAGAGGCAGAGAGGTTCATGAGTTTTAAGTCCAGTCATGCGGCTTCTTTCTCCCGTTACGCTAACAGGACAGAGGCGGCTAGCTGATGCGCTAACAGACGTGAAAGTTGCAATTGCACAATGACATGACGTGCAATCAACTACAGCTCTGCATTTAAAGGTGTGTCACGGTGTGCTCGTGGCAAAATCCACACAACTAGCGTGCTAGCCGTCTTGCGCGTTGCCACGTCCGGCGAGTGTCGAGTCGGACGCCGGTAAATTGGACTTCAGATCATCTCCCTGTGCATGCGTGGGTTTGTGCGGGCCTACCGTGGGCAAAGCGGTGCAGCCAGTAGTAGCCCAGGTCGACAGCCAGGAAGGAGAGCCACCAGGTCCACGCCGAGTCCCAGGGCAGCTCCAGCAGCCGGTAGTTGTCCCAAACATAGACGTACGTGGTCAGTTCCAGGCTTCGCACGAACACCCTGGACAGAGTTAGCAAGAGTGAGACAGCTAGCGAGGTTGTTTTTTCAACAGAAGGCCCTGACGGAGATTTAGATGTCAAACAACTTCACAGTCTACAGATATAAGCTAGCATTAAAAAAAAACAAAATTGGTAAGTGAAGTTCTAGTGATGTTAATTCTTCTGGGTCACATGACACATGACACACCCTCTCTGTCTGTTGGTATTAAGACCTTTCTCCGTTTTCTATGTCAAATCTGCATCCCACACAAGCGAGCTTCAGGCTACACGTTATTATAGACGGCTGACGACAGGCGGCAGGCGGCGGACGATTGAAATCACAACAAGAGGTGAAACAGTTGGTCCGTCACTGATAGTCGTACCCTTGGAAACGCAGCATGAGCATCAGAAGCCAACACTCTGGACTTTAGGGGTTACATCCAGTGTCATTTTAGCTAACGCTAGCCCCTCCAGCTCATTCATACGGACACACTTGTGGCATGATACACCGCTTTATTGCGTCAACTCAAGATTTCACATCATCGTGCCATTTTGGTAGAGGAGGCTGGCGGCTGATTGGACACTCACTGGGGGAGTCTGGAGATCATTCCGCAAGCGATGGAGGTGAGGCCGTCAGCCACCGGCAGCACCGAGCCTCCTGTCTTCAGCGCTCCAACCAGCAGCTCCAGGAGCATCAGCCCGATGAAGAAAGGAGTGGCCTGCAAAACACACACACACAGTGTCACTGCTGGCAAGCTCTCTTGTTGCTACTAACAGTTGTTGAGTATTTGTCTTGGCCGCCGAGCTGAGAGCCTGCAGCACTTTCATGTCTGCTGATCCGTGATGTTTGTTTTGAAGCGAGAGCCGAGGCTGCAGCAACTGCAACTCTGAGCTCACAGAGCGTCTGGAGGTAAACATTAGCGCAGGCCGGAGGGAGCAGGGAGGGGAGGAGTCTGGAGGTGGCAACACGGTTCGTCCAATAGCCTTCTGAGTTGTTGTGGTTGTTGTTGTTGTTGTTGTTGTTGTTGTTGTTGTCAGAAGAGCCGACTAATCCCCACACGGGCCGCACTGACAGTGGTGGAATCTGATTGGCCCAATCTGAATGTGCACCGTTCAGAAATGTAAGTATAACATTATTATGTCAATAAAAAAAAGAACATGATGTATTTATACATATATATATATATATATATATATATGTATATATATATTTACATATACACACACACACACACACACACACACACACACACACAAGGCCACGGAGAAGCACACCTGCAGGTCAGGGAGAGGGAAAAAGTCTCGGTCTGTGTGTGTGTGTGTGTGTGTGTGTGTGTGCACACACACACACACACACACACACACACACACACACTGGCCAGCGTGCAGGTGTGCAATGGCGTGCACGCTGGCGGGGGCCGAGGGCGCCACCAGGGACGGCCAATCACGCAAAGCGCTCCAACATCTGGCGGCTGAGAAACACAGCGAGGGGGAGCTCATCGTGGCGGACGCCTCCTCTTTGTTCTCTCTCACTCTTGTTTTAACTCTGGCATCCCGGCGGCCGAGCGCAGAATTAAAAACCAAAAAAAAAAAATACTCCAAAACCGATCAGAGATTTTGTGCTTCCTCAGAAAAAAATGCTTCTGCCTCAGGAAAACAAGCAAGAAATGTGTAAAAACGAGTGCATAAAAAAAAAAAAATGAACTGACAGCAATTAGCAGCAATGTAACATGTATAGTGGCGCTTTAATTGTTGTTGTGTATTTTGTAGCAGTGTTTTCAGATGATCTGGAGGAAAACAAGCAAAACTTGTCTGGAAAGCAAAAAATGTCAATAAATGCAAAGAATTGTCAATAATGTGATTTGGAAGCAGATGTTTTCATCTTATTGAAAACTACAAAAGCCGGGTATCTATGTTATATTTTCATGCAAGAAAAAAAAAAACAATTTCCACAAAAAAACTAATTTTCCAAGGCTTTAGCAGCAAGCTCCTCCCCCTCCCTCCCGCTTTAATGCCATGACAATGTTGTGCGTCGGTCCGTTTCATGTGGCATTAAACTCTTTTATTATTTCTCAGAATCCAAAACTGCACCAAGTGTCGTTTATTGACCAGATGTTTTCAGTTATCTTCCTCCCACTCTGAGGTCCACGGCAAGCATGTGTGTGTGTGTGTGTGTGTGTGTGTGTGTGTGTGTGCTGATTGCTCCCTAATGCATGGGTCCCTGGCAGTGTAATTAGTGCTGAGTGT
The DNA here is from genome assembly GCA_009823395.1 of Thamnaconus septentrionalis. Lineage (NCBI taxonomy): Eukaryota > Metazoa > Chordata > Actinopteri > Tetraodontiformes > Monacanthidae > Thamnaconus > Thamnaconus septentrionalis. The sequence goes on along the minus strand of CM020511.1, from coordinate 1,054,257 downwards.
TGCCGCAGTGAAAAAAAAAACTTGTTTGATAGTTTTTCCTACAAGGAGTCCTGCTGTGACATCACGTGTGCCAACAACAACAACAACAACAACAACAACAACAACAACACAAACCAGAAAAGCACACCTGCCCCTGCAGTCCGCCGATGTTGAAAAGTCTTTTTGTTCATCGCAGTGACCTGCGACACAGCAACACACTGCATCTTCCTCTCTCTCTCTCTCTCTCTCTCTCTCTCTCTCTCTCGTTTTTTGCTTTGATTCGTTCAACTAGCAGCGACTTTTAAGTTCAACGTGATTTTGCTAAAAATAAAAACACAAATTTACCGTTGCCACGAATTCATTTGGCTGATCTATGAAGGCAGGAAATAAATACAGATAGCTGACTGAATACTTCTACAAGTATTACTGCAGTCTTACTAGTGACTACAAGTAATTCATGAGCTCAATGGCCTTTAAAAAAAAAAAAAAGAGCTCATCAGGTGATTGTGAAGTTCACTAAAACACACTGGCAAGTGATCTGGAACCCTGTGACTGCACCTGTTGATTTAAAATTACTTTTCCATTTTCTTTTCTTTTCATCGCCTTGGGTGAATTTTTGGGTTGAATTTAACATTACACTGTCTCCTCAGGATGAACTTCTCGTTGGGTCCTCGCACCTTAGGTTGAAAACCAACTGTTTATTGTAAGACTGTCTCTTGTTTTGCTTTGCTTTGTTTTGTTTTCCAGTTTAGATTTTGTGTGTTAGAAGAAAATAAGAGTTGCCGATCAGCTGCTGAGACACCTGCTGCTGCTGCTGCTGCTGCGCCACCTGCTGCAGCTGCAGGCTGCTGCTACCTGGGCAAGGCGCTGTGGAGGGAGGGGGGAACCCACCTGCTGCACGTACTGCGGGACCTCCTCCAGCCTCTCGAAGGACGACTCGCTGGGTGTCAACATGGAGAACATTGCCCGGAAGCCGGTGGAGAGCGAGCCGAGGTCTGCGGCCATGCTGGCTGGTTGGCTGGCTGGCTGGCTGGCTGGCTGGCTCGCGAGCTGCAGGTGCCGCTGGAGGTGGAGGATGTGGTGGTGGTGGAGAAGGAGGAGGAGGAGGAGGAGGCGGAGGAGGAGGGCGTGTCACTCGCTCGCTCGCTCGCTCGCTCACGCGCGTGCTTCTCCACGACCTGCGCAGGTGCGTCTGTTGGCGCTCAGTCGCGCGCTCCCCTCAGCTTCACCGGTTACAAAAGCACTTCCTGTCCCGTGCCTTCGGTGCGCGAGCCGTGGTCTTGCCTGACACAGACACACACACGGACACACACACCTACTGGAGGAGCTCACCGTTGGTTTGCAGGACTTTAAAGGTCCACGGTCTCGCCTCGTGTCAGGCGAAGTCTCGCGAGAAGTGTGACTCGCCCCCCCGCGCCACTCTGTCGTTTACTGGTCACTTTGGCGGTTAATTATGTAATCACACGCGCAGTCTCACATTGTCTCCGGGGGGGTGTCCGCGAGAAATGACGTCACTGCGTCGCATGACCTGAAAACTTGGTTGTTTTCTCTTAAAAGAAAGAAAGAAAGAAAGAAAGAAAATGCACAACATTCCAAATGACCCTTCCTTCCTAAAAGAATTCCCTGAGCAAAACTGCTTTCATGCGTGAGGCACATTGAGTTTCTGATTTTATTTTACTTTATTAAAAATAAACAAATGCAAAGGAGCAGTGAGGCAATGAACGTGAGTTCAAAGTGAAGCAGGCGAGAGCAACGTGTACGGTCCTCAGGATTCCGGGTTGGAATTGTGTGTGTGGGGGGGGGGTCGGATCAGCCAATGGTTCCCGGGCGCGGCGCCGCTGCTGCCACGTGCTCCCTCAGGGCGTGATGGGTCACATTTCATACAATCACCGGGACTTTGACCTTTGACCTTCAAACATGCAACTGTGCATCGGTTGGGTGTGATTACAAAATGTTGTTGTTGTTGTTGTTGTTGTTGTTGTTGTTGTTCCTCCTCTCTAATGTCTTTTCCGTCCTTGTTGTCGCTGTGTCTGGTCGCCCAGAACCACATTTTCATTTGAGTCCCGTTTCAATGTTTTCAAGCGAAGTCTTTCACCTCTCAGACTCTCGGGGCGGAGTTATTTTGCATCTGTGGTGTTCAGCTAGCGTCACAATATTCCCATCCAGCGTCTCTGCCTTGAACAGAATTAGAAAAAGAGAGCCGAAGACGTGAAAGAAGAAAGAAATCTTCCTCCTCCTCCTCCCTCCTCCCTCCTCCGCTGACCCTGCAGGCTCAGCACAAATCCATCGCCTAGCAGCTGCAGGGCCACTAGGCGGCGCTGTGGAAGAATTCCAGGCTGGCTTTGCTTTGCTTTGCTTTGCTTTGCTTGTAAAAGTATATTTGGATGTAGTGAACGAACACACTCAGAGTCGGTGAGCCGATGACTCAGGGAAGGCGGCCCCGCCCCCTTGCCCCCCCCCCCCCTGCTGCACGAGGTTCCATTTCTGACCAAAATCAAAATGCGCAATCACAACGTGCTGACTGCTGACAGATGACATCAAGCCGTGAAATTATTTTCCGCTCCGGGTTTTTTTTTTTTTTTTTGTAACTCGATCCGATTTCTTCTCCAAAGTCCCTCTCCCAACTTTCCAGCCTCGCCCCAAGGCCGAGGAGGAGGTGTGTGTGGGGGGGGGGGGGTTGTTCCTCCTTGTTACTTTACCCTCCGTGATGTTTAATTCATCACCTTTTCATTTCATGAAAAAGAAACAACCAAAAAAAACCACCACAGGTGTGAGCTCCGGGCGACGGACGGCTCAAGAAAATCACTCGGAATTCTGTTTACCTTCCGGTCAAATTTTATTCATTGTTCTGGAGTTCAACACAGGCATCACTTTGGTGTGTTTGCTTTACTGCATCTGACGCCGAGCTGTAAACCGTCGACTGTCTGTCAGAGCCGCGCTGACAAAACCTCACCTCCTCCTCCAGGGGGCGACCACGCTGACAACTATTGACACATTGTTGATTGATATTTTTATTTTTGCGTTTCCCGGCTCTGTGATTGGATCACCGACTCAGTCGCATCGTTACTTTTGAATTTTTATTTATTTTATTTATTTTTTTTACATTTTTGTACAGTCTGAGCCGAGCAACTGTGTGTTCAGCAGTGCAAGTCTGAGCTACGGCCCGTCCGTCCGTCCGTCCGTCCGTCAGCGCACACACAACACGGAATGTCGACATGTGTGTGGTTATATTCTGGCAAAACAACACATTTAAAATGTCATCATATGTTTTGTTTTTTTAATTCCTTTTTTATTATCATTATTAAGGATGTTTCTTTCTTTTTTTTATATATATTTGATTGTTTCAAAGGTCCCATGTTGTGCAAAACTGACTCGACGGCCGAGTCAGTCCAGAGAAAAATGTCGCTCCGCATTTCACACGCGCTGGGCTGAACAAAAAAAAAAACTACAACTCTGTCCCTTTGTGATGTCACAAAGGGCACTCGCGACCGCCTCTCGCCCCGGTTGGCCGCCGTGCCCCCCCCCTTATCCAACCCCAGCAGGAGGCTGTAAACAGAGGGCTAAATCTGCGGCTGTGCTTGGATCCTGACGAACAACGAAGATCTAAATACAAGGTGATAATATGGGACCTTTAAATGTGGGCGCTCCTCCTCCACCTCCTCCTCCTCCTCCTCCTCCTCCTCCTCCTCCTCCTCCTCCTCCTCCTCGTCACAGACTCGCCGGTCGTTCCTTTCGTCCAAACTCTTCCCTCGCACAATATTTAGCGTCGCTGTACGACGACGGCGAGTCAAGCGGTCCTCCTGCGGGGGGCGCCGGTCAGCCGGTGGGCCATCATAAGTGAGCGTGCTCGGAGCTGTGGTCGCTGTCGTGGCTGTCCTCGTTAGCGAGGGAGTCCGTGGAGTGGTGCAGCGCGGCGATGCCCGAGAACTCCGACGGCAGCAGCGTCCCTTTCTTCACGTTCACCAGCTCCTTCTCCCGGGCTGCTGCCCCCTGCTGGCCGCCCTTCACCCTCTTCCACTTCATCCTGCGGTTCTGGAACCAGACCTTCACCTGCAGGAGGAGCGCGAGAGAAAGTGTCATCAGAGTGGCGGACGCGCACACACACACACACACACACACACACACACGCGGAGCTTGCAGAGCCATTAGCAATCCCTGCGGTTCCTTCCTGGGGACTTTTGGCAGTTTTTTTTTTTTTTTTCCTGCCGCTGAATGCAGTTCAGCGGCGACTTCGTGTTCCATCCGTCGCGCCGCTCATGAACCTTCAGCGGTGAACGAGTGAGTTGGGCTACCAAGGTTTCTAGCTACACAGCAAGGCAGTTGCCTTCGCTGGTAGCAGCAGTTGGCAGCTGACTGGATGGCAAGAAAAAGCAGCCGATCGGATAAGAACGTGACATTTTTAATTCCGGAACTCTGAATTTCTGAGCTGAAATTCCCAAAATGTTTGAGTGGCTCCGGGCCTCGCGCTGGGAGGCGGGACTTTGTCAGGGATGAAGGAACAAACAGGAAGCGGGAGTCCGGTTTTCTAGTTGGGTTTGCAACTAGAATCCAGCCGCAGAGCCACAGCTGGATTTGTTTTAGAGACGTGGATCCTGAAAACTTGCGTTTCGGCTCCTGAAGTTGGAAGGCCTTTCCTGCTGACTGGAGTCGCGCCAACACACAAAATCACTGTTTTGTTTTTGTCCCTTTCACCTCCTCCTCTCTCTCCTCCAGCGGGTATAAACTGGGCCCGCGACACGTCCCCCGGTTCCACCTCTTTATAAATATCCCCATTTTCACGGCACTCTGCAACGTGAAGCATCAATCAAAGTTCTCCAAACAACTCGGGCAGCATAAATAAACCGGGGCGGCCAGAATCCATCTCAATATCTGCTGTCACACATTTCTCCCTGCATGGGAAAAATAAAACTCTATCTCCAGGACAAAGAAGACAAAACGCTGATGTTTGATGTGAAGACAAACGTTTTTAGCTTCGAGTGGCCTTTGAAGGTTGAAAATCTCCTTCCTCTCTGTGTGCAAGCAGAGAAACTTTTCGTTTTGGTCCAAATTTAAAGCGAGAGCAGAATTTCTTGGACACAGTCGCAGTTTGGCAGAAGTTCTCCCACCGAGGGGTCGGAATCGGAATTTTCCTGCTGGCGGGGCCTTTAAGTTCTCATTGATTTAAACAGTTGTTGAAAAGGTTGTTGTTGTTTTTTACCTACATGGCTGCGAGGTTCTTCCTCCACTGATTTATTTCTAGAGTTTTTTTTCTCTGCAGGCAAACTTGCGGCAACCTGGTCTGACCTGACAGTTTTTGTTACGGACGTCCGGTTGTGATCTGGAAACCAGCAGACGGACACGAGTCCAACCCAGGCCTGACGGAGCTCAGTGTGGAGAAAATGTAATAATATTGTAATAATAGCGTCTGGGGCAGGAAAACGCTTTGGCTGGGAGTTCATCATCTGTGGTTCGTCGGGAAGTTTTCTTTTGTTTTTTTTTAATGTGGTTCAAGCTCAACAAACATATTTTGTATTAGTGTTGGAACCTGGCAACGGCCACTGTATGAAATAAAAATATGAACGACATGTCTTAAGACAACGATAAGATTGATTTAGAACGACTTCTTTTTCCGATGACTCGCTTGTTTCCAGAATTAAAGCTGTTCAACCGTGAAGCTCTCACTGACCGTGCAGTCGGAGCGCCACGGTGTGGCCAAGTACGACAACACTGTGCAACACTCCCTCACCTACAACTCTTATCTCTTATCTATTAACTCCACCTCCGGCCTCAGTTTGCCGCCGTGTCTCGTGTCGCCGATTTATGTCGCGTGCCGGAGTTTTTTTTCCGCAGCGTCGGGAGCAATTTGCGCGAGTCAGGAGCAAGAGGAAAAGAACTTCCTTCCAGCCGTCTCGGAGGGGGGAAGGGCGAACCCAAAGGAAGAAAAAAAAAAGACCGAGACGAGCGGACGGGAAGATGTGAAAGCCGATAGTCCCGTCACGACAGCCACATCTGGAGGAGCAGCGGAGGCACGGTAGCCGGCCGGCGCGCGGCTCCTCGCTCTGTTTTTACAACATGGCATTAGCGCGCTAATTCCACCTACTTGTCTCTCGGTCAGGTCCAGGTTGACGGCGATCTCGTAGCGCCGTAGCCGCGTCAGGTAGTTGTGGTGGGCGAACTCGGCCTCCAGCTCGCGGATCTGTTCCTTGGTGAACGCCGTGCGCTCCTTGCGCGGCTTGCTGCTGGCGTCCGACTTGTAGTTGCCGTCCTGGGACTCTGAAAGAAGACGCCGCACCGGTTAGTGCTCCACTCCGGCCTGTTTTTCTATGCATTCACAATGAAAAAGAACAACAACAACAACAACAACAAGAAAAAAAACCCTCAAAACCCTGAGTGTTTTATGGCAGGTGTAAGCCTGCGGGGGGCGAGTCGAGGGAAGAGAAAGGATGGAAGGCGGCGATCAGGCTTTTTTATTGTCGCCCGGTTGTTTATGAAGACTTTAAGTGGCTGGAAGGAGTCGCAGGCGGCGCTGCAGGTGTCCCGACTGCAGCAGCTGCTCAGCTACTTTACAGCCGACGTGCTTTTAATTTTCAGAAAGAAAAAAAAAAAAAAACTTTTTTTGCTCAATGGGAAACAGTTTTCTGTTCGTTCCGATTTATCAAACCTAGTTCGATTTCCACCTTTTTTTTTTTTTTGCACCTTTGCGCAATTTTTTTTTTTTTAACTCCGACAACGGTTGTGCGACACTAAGACACAAAACCTGCAACCCTGCAAGTGGCTGCTTCATTTCTTCTTCCACTCGACTACCGTCTATTAGAAACACACGCACACAGAAATATATAAAAAAAAAAATCCCAACAAGCGTCGTCTCCGCTTCAGCTCATCCCCACAGAAAAAAAGAGACTGAAAAGTCTTTTTTGTGTGTGTGTGTGTGTGTGTTGTTTTGGTGTGTTTCTTTTTTTTTTCCACAAACTTTTCCGCAGACGACACGTTCCGCTAAATGTTCCGGGCAGAACTTCACCGCGGTGAGCAGCGACTGCGGTTCCTCCGCTGGATGCAGTTCAGCCGCACTCGGAGGCCAAGGCGGCCGCGGCTGCTAATTCATGGCTGGTGCTGCTGTTAATCCGGCGGTGAGCCTGAAGCCTCGACACCTCCAGGACCAATCAACTGCTTCCTTCTGCCCGCCAGAGTCTTCCTTCTAATCGAGTTCGTGCTCACAAAAAAAAAACAACAAACACTTCCCTTGGTGACTGGCGAAGAGGAACTTCACTAAAAAACAGACGAGTGGACGTCCACAATTCCACGTTGTTGTTTTTTCTCTGGTGAATCTGATCAGACCACACCCCCTCCTCCTGCAACCTCGACCCGGATGACCCTGCGACCTGACGAAGTGGAACCAGACGGAACCTGAACTTGAACTCTGCTAAACACAGACGAATGAAAAGATCAACAAAAGCCGTCGGGTGAACGACAACACGACGACGCGGCGACGCGGCGAGAGTCACGACGGGGCGGTGGGCCAGCTCGCCGTATAAGGTTTGTTTTGTTTTTTTACGACGCCGCTGCGACACCGCAGCCATTAGGTCCCCGCTGCCACTTTCATCTCTCCACAAGAAAGCGGCAGCAATGTGGAAGAAATGCACGTGGCCAGACAGGGTGCGGCGGCGGCGGCGGCGGCGGCGAGGGGACCAAAAAACAGAATCAAGTTTTACGACAAGACGGTAAAAGTGCAGATTTGCTGAATGTAGATTTTTTTTTTTTTTTTTTTTTTTGGTGGGCCTTTGCTTCAATCACAATTTTGACTGCAGCGAGACAGAAATAAGCAAAAGGCAGCAGCAGCAGCAGCAGCAGCAGCAGCAGCATCAGGCCTCCCAAAGCAGCTGCTTTTTATTGTTACACACAGACACACAATCACGCAAACGCTCATTTGTAAAGGACGGCCGCTGCCGTGACGCATCCATCAAGCAAAAAGCATCATCCAGACTTGCAGCAGTGTGCAGAAAAAAGTGAGGCTCCAGATTAGCAAGAGAGCAGGGAAAAAAGAGGCGGCTGGCTGAAAACACCGAGTCATCCGCAGCGTCCGACCAGGAAATCGCCGCGGCGGCAGCGGCAGCAGCAGCAGCAGCAGCAGCAGCAGCAGCAGCAGCAGCAGCAGCAGCAGCAGCAGCAGCAGCAGCAGCAGCAGCAGCAGCAGCAGCAGCAGCAGCAGCAGCTCCCATCCATGAAAGCAGAGACGCTTCATATTCAAAGGAGGAGAGAAGAAATCCAAAAGCAGAGTGCTTCATGGGGGAGGAAAGCCGTGATGCCGTGATGGAAATGAGCTCTCAGGTTGTCCCCCACCCCCCCCCCACCCCCCCACCTCCTGTATCTAAATTGGGAGTTTCTGGTCCAGATGGCGAAACCCGAGCAGGGGTTCTATCTCACCACCCCACTGGCAAGCATGCAATATTTGGACAGCTGATTGAGGGAGCCACCTCCCCCCCCTCCCCCCCCCCCCCCTGGTAATCAGGCTGATTGGTGTTAGCGCCGACAGGCCGCGGCGCACGCCGAGCAGCAGAGGGGAAGTGGAAGTGGGGCTCGGCCGCTGGCTTCCAACACTGTTTGGCGGGGAGGAGCCAAAATAAAATGAAAAAATGATTTTCTGCATCAAACTGAGTCTGCAGCTTCTGACTTTTATGGTTTTTGCAAGATGCAATTTTTATTTAATTTTGAAGGCTTTTCAGAAGCGCAACAAGTGATCACAATGGCACCACAGAGCGCAGGTGACGCACACACACACACATGGCCTCATGCATGCACGGAGGTCCTTTAAAGGGCCGCAGGGCCGCCGCCGCCGCCGCCGCCCGCCAGCTCCTGCGAAGATCCCCAAATGGACAAGGCGGGTGGGGAGCGCGCGCCACCTCGGAAAACCTAGAACTCCGGCTGAGATCACGTTCCCTGCAGGAACCCGACTGACCCGAGTCACCAGGTTGTCAGCCGCCGAGGGATGACGGACGGCGGTGGCAGCAGGTCGGAGACAAAGGTGAGCAGCGAGGCGTTGAGGGTCGGAGTCGCCGAGATCAGCGGCTGGATTTGACTGATAATTTATGCAGGTTTGAAGGTGTAAAATACCTTCACAGTCTGCAGATTATTTTCCCAAACAAGTCATTGATTTCTCTTAAAGTCCAAAAGACTTCTTTTTTTATTTCTATTTCTTCTTTATATTTAAAAAAAAAAAAAAAAAAAAAAGCTAATTTGAAGTTTAAGATTTGAAAATTGTCATGGATCAACTTGTTGGACACAGTAGACCTACCGCTAATGGTATTTTTCTTAAAAATAAAATTTAAAAAAAATAAATAAAATAAAAAAAGTTCATTATTTTCATTCCATTCCTGCTGCCAGTCGGTGTTTTAATTCATCCCCCAGACTTCAACCTTTCAAAGCTGCAGTGAGCCTGTGGTGCTTTTCAGAGCGCCGTAGGTTTCTCTACCAGCCGTGACATTAATTCTTCAGCGGTGCCTCAGAAAAAAGCGTCTTGACTGCCCAGATGTGCCTCTTTTTTTTTTTTTTTTTTTTTTAAAGACGACGAGACGATGTTGCCCACGCAGCCACCGAGAGCTGCGGCTCCGCACTTCATTCCAGCGTCAGTCGACACCTACAAACTGCTTCTCGCCAACGCTTTCCACCCGTTTGTTCTCCCCGGCGCTGCAAACACACCTCGGCGACGCGTGGAAAGATTTACCACCAAGACGGCAGGCGATTGGCTTCGCTCTGGAACTTCAGCTCGACACTTCTGGCCGGCAAAAAGAATCAATTCATAAATAAACTAATGGTGAAAAGTAAATGCAAGTTTTGACCAGGAGTTGTTACAGTTGTGTAAGTCTAAACCTTTGCGTGAGTCTAAACCTTGGACTAAAGCCACTGTTTTCAAAGTCAGCCATCGGCTGCAGGCGCTAAGAAGAAGAAAACGAGAGGAAACTCCTCTGACCTGAGCTGTCACTCTTCCTCTTGCCGCTCCTCTTCTCCGCCTCGGCGGGTGACAGCGTCGGCCGGCCAAAGTCTGCAGTCTGCACGCAGGAGGCCCCGGTCGGGGCGCTGCTGCCCGCCAGGCTGGGGGTGCTGGCGCACACGCTGCCCCCCGCCGGGTGGCCCAAGTCCGGGGGGGCGGCCAGGCTGTCCTGGGAGGGTGGGAGTGCGGTGGCGGGTGGCACAGGCCGTGCCGCCCGCCGCCGCCGCCGCTGCTAACGCCGCCGCCGCCGCCGAGGGCATCTGCGGGAGGTGCCAGGGGTGTGGTGAGGCTGCGGCGGGTGCTGATGCTGCTGGGAGGGCAGGTGGCCGTGGCCGCCGCCGCCGCCGCCGCCGCCGGCGCCGCGGTGGTGGTGGTGGTGGTGATGGTGGTGGTGGTGCTGGCCGGGGAAGAGGCCGTCGTCCAGCGGGTAGCTGGAGATGATGCAGGGCGACGGCGAGGAGGTGGAGGAGGAGGAGGAGGAGGAGGCCAGGTCAGGGTAGGACACGTGGTCCGAGCGTCCGTGCAGGGTCAGCGGCGACTGGGCGAAGGCAGGGTGCAGGGCCTGGGCCGGGGCGTGGGGGCTCCGCAGGCACCCGAACAGTGTGTGATCCATGGCGCGTGCCCGCGTGCACACACACACACACACACACACACACACACACACACACACACACGTGTGGCCCCGAAACCAAGACTTAAAAAATTGACAAAAATCAAGCAGATGCCAAATTTGTTAAAAAAAAAAAAAAAAAAAAAAAAAAGCTCACCGACTCAAATCCAAGAAGGTTCTGGTGTTTCTTGGGAGTTTTGTTTTGTTGTTTTTTTCTGGTTCTGTTTCCACTCTGCTTCCTCAAAACTTTTCTTCCTTCAGCTTAAAGGAAAAAAAAAAAAAAGAAGAAGAAGAAAAAAAAAAACCCCAGGAAAAAGTCAAGCGGCCGTCTCTCCGGCGCTCAGAGCGTTTTGCAGCGGCGGGCCGTCCCGCGATAATCCGGAGCGTGCGGCCGGTTGCCAGGCGGTGCAGGTAAACAGTGAGCGGCGGAGCGGCGGCGGCGCTGCTTTCTCAGATGTCAGGAGGAGCAGGAGAGCCTGGGAGGAGTGGGAGGAGGAGGTTCTCCGGAGCTGCCGAGGAGGGCCGAGGGGGGATGTTATAAATAGGGTGTAACGTGAGAGGGAGGCTGGGTCGCAGGCTGCACTGGCGCTACTGACCGCGTGCGTGCGTGCCTGCGTCTGTGCGTGCGTGCGTGCGTGAGGACGGGCCAACGATGGGCCGCCAGCGAGAGCGGCGGCAGCAGCAGCAGCAGCACCACGAGTCTGCACCGTTAAAATGGCCACGACTCGGCAAAGAGCGACGTTTATTTTGGACCGGGACTTGACCTGCAGGAAGGGAAGGCGGCCTTAACGGTCGGAGGGAGGGGCCAGAGGTAGCAGGGGTGGGGGTGAGGGGAGGAGTGAGGTGGGAGGCGGGGCTGGGTGAGGTGTCGGGGGTTAACAGAGTGTGTCGCCCCGGCTTCGTCACTTCTGACCCCTTTAAAATCACTGTTTGGTTACTGGTGCCGGAGGGGTTCTGGTGGCCGCCGGCCAATGAGGTGGCTGGAAAGTTTAGCGACGAGTCTGGGAGTGAAAACGCCGACAACACTTATCAAAGTTTTCAAAAGTATAGTCAGAGTGTTGCCGGAAGTGGGAAAAAGTTTCATCACTTTTCACCAAACGCGCAGTTCTGGAAATCGGCCCTCTGTGATGTCACAAAGGTTGTGATACAAAGGTTGTTAACGCCTCCTGCAGGGTCAGCGACCACATCGCCAGCCGCAACCGCCTCCTCGTTGTCGTCGTCCCCTCATTGTCTCCGGTTACAATGTAACAAACTGTCACAACATTGTTGACAGCTGTACGTGAATTATTGTCAGTTTGGCTTCGGTTACACAACTCGTCTCCTGCATTTAAAGGACAGTGGGACTAAACACTGTTGTATTAGTTCTGCAACATTGTAGAACTTTTCTATTCCAAATAATAATAGACTAAAAATAACTAAAACTATGCTAACATGATCTGATAAACTACCCAGGTTAACTTTCACTTTTCATAAAGCAGCAACTCTGGAGATCGTCCCTCTGTGATGTCACCTCAGTGATGCCTCTCACACTCTCTGACAAGGCCTTCTTGCCATTGTCATCCACATTCCCAAGCGTGCCGATGGTCAAACAGAGCTCCAGTTTGAGCGGGAGCCTGAAAACAACGGGCTAATCCTGCCGATTTCAAAAGACACGGAGAGTTGAAGCCTTTCTATGAGTGTATATACAGTATACACACACACACACACACACACACACACACACAGCACACATTTCACACAGGGGGAAACATAAAGAAGCCATTTCATGCATTTTTCATGTTTATTTTTGCCAGAGCAGATTTTTTTCTGCACAAGTTTATTGAAATGAAATGCAGGCCTCACATCTTTCGATCCGTCACCACAACCATAGCAGCAGCTTCACTTATAAAGCTGAGGTCGTGGAGGTCAAGGACGACTTTTCACTTATTATATTTATGTATCTGGGGGGAAAAAAAAAAAGGGCCAATAATTACTGTTGCACATTCCAATATCCAGTTTGATGAAGTCAAGCTGCGGCCGGCCGCCGAGCCGCTCGCCATCACTCAGCCTAAGTGCACGCGGACAGACTGTAATATCCTGGCCCTCGCCGTCGGCCACTTGACCGTAAATAAATCCCCCCCACCCCTCCCCGGCGGCCGGAAACGCTTTATGAGTTTCTGTGCGTTGAAATATTTCAGCCACCTGTAAACTCCCAAATACATCAGAGCCGTCACATTGCGGCGCGCTGTCAGCGCTGGAGACGCTAAATCACTCCCACCATTAAAGTGTCGTTCCGCTCCGGTCAGGAAGGAAAACAAAAAAGGCTTCTTTTTTTTCTTTAGCAGCAGGAAGAGAAGGAGATTGAACTGATTTCTGTTCACACTTCTGATTGAAAGCACATCGGCTTGTATCTGAAGTGGGAGCGAATTGAGAAAACGATATATCTCTGTGGTTTTCTTCAGCTTTTTAAAACGTGAATCACCTCTAGTGGCGGCTCCTGCTATCTCTACAATCTCTCGCTTATTTTAATAAATAAAAAGGAAATGGTTTGTGCAATTTGTCGCTAATAAAGTGCAACTGAAAGTTTAAAAAAAAAAACGTAATTAGAAACAACAGAAAATCGAGCGACTCTTTTTCCTCGCTGTGACGGTGCCACAGGCACTGCTCGCCGCCCACGAGGAGGAAATTAATTCCACTTTGAGGGAAAATGACTTTAGCAGCTCGGGGCTGACTGGAACTCGGCCGCCTTCACTCTGCAGGGACCCGGCAGCAGCAGCAGCAGCAGCAGCAGCAGCAGCAGCAGCAGCAGCAGCAGCAGCAGCAGCAGCAGCAGCAGCAGCAGCAGCAGCAGAGGCAGCAGCAGCAGCAGCAGCAGCAGCAGCGGCGGCGGCGGCAGCAGCAGCAGCAGCAGCAGCAGCGGCGGCGGCGGCGACGGCCCTGCAGGAAAAGGCTCTGAGTGTCAAACTCCTGCGCTGTTTGCTTTACAAATCCAAGCTATTAGCAGGACAGAGCGGCCGCAGGTGGGACGCAGGTACCCAAACACACCTGGATCCAATCCTGGACCGCTGCCCTGGCCCCTGGCAGGACGGGTGAGGAGGGTGAGGAGGGTGAGGAGGGTGAGGAGGGGTGTACAGTGGCGTCCGTGCGAGATGCTGATGCTGAATTATGGCCAACAACTTTTACTCCACCCTGCGATGTGTATATTTCCTTCAGTTAGTTTGTCTGTTTATAATTTATTCTGTTTATAATTCATTCTGTTTATAATTTATTCTGTTTATAATTTATTCTGTTTATAATTTATTCTGTTTATAATTTATTCTGTTATGTATATAATTTATTCTGTTTATAATTTATTCTGTTTATAATTTATTCTGTTTATAATTTATTCTGTATGCCCTTGTTGTGTTTTTACCCGATGAGCACGCTGGGAGCTCGCTCGTCACTTTCAGCACTTTTTACTCGGCCGGTAAAATCTTTGGTAAAAACTTCAGTAAAAAATGTCGGCTGTCATGCTGAGTTTAATAGTGAAAAAAACATATTTACCTATCCATGTATTTATTCATTAAAAATGTTCCTTTAACGAAAAAAAAGTCATGCAGGGTTTAACTGAATATAAAACTTATGAAAGAATTTGCAAAAGTTGCAAACAAATGTTCTTCAGAATATGATTATTAGTTTCACATCTGGTATAAAAAATAAATAAATGAATAAAATAAAAAATCTTTTTCATTTTCCAGGTTCATTTTTGTTGTGATGGGAATTTTTAAATATGTTTTATTTATAAAAAATAAAAAAAAATCGAAATTCAGCAAAAAGTCCCATTGTCACTAGTTTAAATAATTATTTTTTTAATCATTTAATCTACATTGTGACAACTTTATAAATATTTTCAGTTTCAGTTCAGGGTTTTTTTGTGTCTAAAGGAAGTAACCACTATTTACTCATATGATGAAAAATAATATTTCTACTGCCACTAATACTCCTACTATCACTACCATGACACCATAAACGGTTTCATTCCCGGGATTCAGCACAAGAACTCAGGAACGTTCCTTCTTTGTTCGAGCAACAAATAAAATCTTTGTGTTTTTCATCATGTAAAGTTGAGGAGGCGTTGATCCAGAGGGACAGTCGCTCTCAATCAGCCTCAGGAAAAAAGAGGATTTCTAATCAAGTGAGGGGGGGGGTGTGGGGGGCAGCCGAGACGCGGCTACTTTCCTCCACGCAAAGTGACGATGCGTTGCTCAACCTGCGGCTGTCGGGTCACTGGGGTCGGCAAAGGTCACCGGGAGCACGGCCTGGAGTCGGCGGCGGCAAAACAAAGACGCACGCTGTCGCACAAATGTACGCCGAAGCCGTGTTCGCACGTTTAACGAACGACATTCGTCGCCCTCGTCTTCGCGTGGCATCGGTCTGTCCACCGGACACTGATCAGGTGACGCTGGCTCGCCATCGCACGCTCACTGAAACTATTTAGCAGAGACCGTTTGAGTGATTTGTGAATTTTAAGTTCTAGAAAAATACCATTAATAACCTGCGAGTGTGTCTTCTATTTGCGTGTTTAGCCGCAGTGACGCCGCAGCGTCGATTGCAGATTTCTATTGACCTGCTAATCAGTGAAAAGAGCGACGGCGACGCGTTCAGGCGAGGACACGACGGCCGCCTTTCAGCTGCGCTCACTTCCTCCACACGCTCTGCAGCACACGCCTTCCTAGCTTGAAGTCGCCGGGTGGAACTGAAGCGTCTCTAAAAGGGCCCAGTGCGCGCGTAATAATTAATAGACATTTTCCTCCCATTTCTTTCTCTCTTTGTTACTCTGCAGCTAATGTGGAAACACTCGAGGCCGTGCGGCTCTCTCGGACTGAGCCTCAGTACTCTTGGCAATGAAACATATATTTAGATTTTTTTTTTTTTTTTAAAAGCCTTTTTTTTGTAAATTTGCTGGCGTGAAACTTGAATAACGTGAAGCTTCCTCGGCCTCTCGTTTACAGTCGCACAAACTTCATGCCTTTGTGTTTGTGTGCTGTGAGCCGACAGGAAGTTCGCCACTGTTTTCCTGCAATAAAATGTTTGTGTTTGTGCAACTAGAGGGGAGGATGGAAGAGGGCGAGGTCTCCCAAAATACCTTTAACATCTTAATTTACAACGTGTCGTTTTTCTCTTTATTATTATTATTATTATTTTTAACAATTTAACGATGCCAACCACTTTTTTGACGCGGCAAAACAAAAAAAATCTCCCACAGCAGCAGCAGTCGGGGTGTCAGCAGCAGCACTGACATCTTCACCAAAAGTGCAAAATTATGGAGTTTAATTAAAAAATAAATAAAAACTGAGCAGCAGGAGGCTGATTTATTTAAAAACGTACAACTCAGTAAATAAAGAAAAAAGTCTCATCTACGTGTGGAGGCAGTGGCAGGTTTTTCTGGATAGATTTTTTTTTTTTAGATTTCCTCCATCTGTGTGGCGCCGGCGGTGGGCAGTTGCGCTGAGGTCACTGTCTAGAATTGGGCGGCGGGCGGCCTCGGCGCCTGGCGTGACGCTTCATTCTCCCCGGCTCCGCCTCCAGGGTCAGCCGAGGCCCAGCGGGGGGGCGACGACGACGCTCTGTAGGCTGAGAACCGCACCCCGAGACTGCTTGGGGTCGCTGCAGCCGGGCCTCTATTTAGAACCGGGCTGCCGCTTGGAACCACCAGAACCACTGCTCCGCATCCTCCAGCGCCGCCCCTGGTGGTGGCACCAAGCGGGCCGGAGCCACACTAGAACCTCCTGTTAGCAATTCCTTATTTTGTCCAAGTCGGACCGGACTGCCCACCCGGCACCCGACCGCCACTTCCTGCTGCAGGCTGACGGAGGAAGCACGCAGCGGCGCGGCCGCAGAGGGGCCGAGGCCGCCTGCTCGCCCGCCTGCTCGCCCGCGCTCTGATGGTCCGGCGTCGACATACTGTTCCAATAAGGCAAATCATTCAGAAGAGCCAAGGCCTGAAGCTTTTATGATTTTCTTTTACAGCTTCCTTCTCTCTTTAGGTTCGTGAGAGGTTCTGGATGTGTCCTAGAGAGCATTTATACTGCTGTGGGGGTGGGGGGGGGGGGGGTGAAGGAGGACCAGCCTGTTTTCTCGCTAACGTGAAGTCAGCGGACCAAGCGGCTGCTTCGTCTCATCAACACGTAATTAAAGGCCAACGACGTCACCATCGGTGACTGCAAGGCGTCATCGTGTGGTTGAAACGCAAAGAAAAAAAAAAAAGTTCTTCAAGAGAAACTCATTTGCAGCAGCAATGTTTCGTAGGATGAAAATCAGTGATTTTGCAAATTCGTGGACTTTTTTTTTTTTTTCCCCCTGTCAAAATCTGTGATCTTGCCGAACCGTCTCTACATTAGACTACAAGGTTAGCATTAGCCAACTTTGTCTCACTTGCTAACCGTTCTGTGTCCAATTGACAGGGCTATGATTGGGCCAGGTTGCTATTCAGGCCATTATTTTGAAGGGTTCTGTGGCGGAGAATTGTGGGAACAGACAGAATTCATCCTGCCGGCGCTGCTGTAAACAACCGCTGACTGAGCCAACATCAAATCTCAATATCAGCGCAACTTGATTATTAGCTGCAATTAAACACTTCACTGAAAATACTCACTTTTTTTCTAAGAAAAAAAAAAAAAACTTCTGGAGAGTGTAAATATAAACCTTAAATATCTGCAGATTGCATCGTAAAGTTCTGAGTGGTTTATAGTTCGTAATTTTGGGAAGCCTTGTGCTGCAATAATTTTTGTTTTTTTGAGTGCGGTTTCGAAAAAAAATCCATCTCCGTGTAAACGGCCCCTGAGTGTTGCACCACTTGAAGGCCACTTCTCACTTCTCACTTCTGTTTGTCTTGACTCCACGCTGGCCGCTATGGACTCCTCTCCTCCTCCTCCTCCTCCTCCTGCCCCCCCCCACCTCCGTCTCAAAACTCTTTTCCAACTTGGGGGCATGTTTGAAATCCCAAAACTGTTTGCTTGACATTTATCTGCGGGAAAATAAATAGCGCGTCTCTGCGGCAGCCTCTGAGTCAAGGGTTATAGCCGCTTGCTGTCACTCATGTGCAGCTCTCGCCCAATAGGAATCTGGTGACCTCTGCATTTTTTGGCACTCAGCGGGGTCATCGGCTGCGCCCCCGCGGGAGCGGCTCTGCTCTCCGTCTCCTCTCACGCTGTGGAAGTGGAGTTCCCAAGCATTTCCCCCCCCGGCCCCCCACCGACCCTACCCTACCCCCCCGACTCTGGTCCAGAACAATCCCACATCGCCGTCCAATCAAGTGAGGGGCTTCGGCAACACGCTCCGTGTGGACATGACGCATGGCCCGGACAATGGGAGGATACAGAGTTAAACACGGCTCCTTGTCGTGACGGCCGGGGGTTAGAACGGCCGACCGTTGATTTCCTGGTTTTTATGTTGCGAACGCCGCCGGGGCCGACCGGCGTCCTGCGACGTGCGCTGGAATCCGACTCCCGACAGGGTTCTGGAATCCGTCGGGAAGGCCTCGCTTGCAACTGACCAAAGGCGGAGCCAGTCGCTGCTGCCTGTGTTGCGTGCACGTCATGACATCTGCTGAAGCCATAGTCCCGGTCTGGGCTGCTGCAGCCAGGAGGCAAGGGGGCGGAGCCGGGCTTGGCCCGAGGCTCGCTGGGACCCGAGGAGGAGGCGGCGGTTTGGAAGGGATGGACGGCATTCAGTTCCAGGGCTTTCCAGAACCTCCCGGGGGCTTCATTAAAACAAAGGGAGGAGGCGGGGAAGGGAGGGGGACGGACTTCCTGTCGGAATGTTAGAGGCCAAGCGTGACCCCGCAAGACGTGCAACTTGTCGAGCGAGGCCACGGCGTCTGCCTCCGTGCGGCTGTCTATTTCACTTTGAGCAATTCATTCAACAAAAACTTGCTTAGAACTCATCACTTACCCGGTGGCCAGTGAAGAACTCTACAGGTGACGACCAGGAAACGCAACAACTAGTGTGACCTTTGTCTGGCGTGAAGCAACAGGCCTCAGGAGGATTATTAGACCGGAGCAAAACAGTCAAAACCCAAGATCCCGCCTGAAAACGGTGACATCATCCCGAAATGATTCAAAAGTGATGGAAAAAAAACCTCCAGCAGAGGTATCCAAAATATCCAGAGTAGCCATTCAATAAAAAACAACCCCGGCACTGAAGCCTGCCGCAGTTTATTCTCTCTAACCTCAATTTGACCTTGACGTACTAAATACAAAAAATAAAAGGAAGGGGGAAAAAAAACTAATGGTTAAATTTTACAGGGAAATAAAATGCTCATTTTAGTTTCCTATGTTTTATTTTGAAGGTTCCTTCCTCCTTCCTACTTCTTGTCATTGTCCTTTTCCGGCCGGTTTCTTGATTACCTGGATTTTGTTAATCTCTCCCCTGTGTATTTTGGCCTGTGCGCTCATTGTTGCGCTCTACGGATGTTTATCTGGTGCGCGTTGTGAGTCTGTGCCAAGTTGTCGGAATAATCGGTCGCCGTCGAGGTTCGGAATGGTTGAAGCCTCTCCAGCGGAACCGTCATCAGTGGTCACGTTGCGCTAACGTGGCGGAGAAGAAGGAAGAAAGTTAACGACGATGTCCGAGACGCTGTGTTGTGAAAACAGGCCAGTGGGATGTTGGAAGGTGGCCGATTGCACAAAACGCTGTTGCGTTTCTTGGCTTTTGTTGTCGACATGTTGCGAGCCCTGAGCAATTGTGAATGAACAATCTGCAAAGAAAATAAACACTCAAATATAAATCATGTTCCGTGTTTGAGGCAGATTTTTTCTTTATCTGCCAAAGTGTGCAAACAGCAGCTGGGGCCGCTCAGTTTTTTGTGTGTTTTTTTTTTTAACGCTCATCGATTAAAAACTTCCTGGCTAATTTGTCCTAACTTCTTGTTCGAAAACAACTCATTTATTTATTCTCAGCTTTTGTTTGTCGGGGTGAATTTGCCACTATTTATACGCTCTGTACTTCACTGACTTATTGAATGTTTGACCGAGGTGATTTATGGAGATGCTGATGAACCAGCAGAGGATTGTGGGTCGGAGGAGCCAAAGTGGGACGCAACACTTGAGGATATCCTGGTATTTTCTGGGATTCCGACTTAACGTCTTCCTGGCAAACTGGGACTACAAGGCGGAGGTCCCAGGTAAAACTGTCCTCGCAGGAAAAATAAGTAGAAAAAAAAAGAACTGAAGGAACACGAAAAGCTGCCGGCATTGGTGGAACGGTGAGACAACAAAGTATGTTTCCTGATTCTCCACTGAAAAGTTTATGGGGAAAAAAATGACAATATTACTCACCTGCTTTTTACTGAAAAGCAAATTAACTGACAAGTAACGTTAGCATGTTGCCACTAGCGTGTCAATGGTAAATTGCAACCCCGCCCCCTTCTGGTGGAATAACACATAGTGTGGCCAATGGAATGGAAACACACGATGAGTGTTGAAAAATGTTCCCTTGTAATTCAGTGGAAACAACAACTCATTGTTCAGGTTTGTTTTGTTTTTTTCTCCTTCCTGATGAATTGCGTTACACAACTTGGCCTTGTTTAGCTCGGAGCTGATTGATCTTGTTTAGGCCACTGATTACGACCGACTAATTAACCCGATTTCTCTCTCTCTCTCTCTCACAGGAAGAAGACGCACGGTGTGAAAAAAATAATTTTGAAGGAGGAAAAAAACAAAAAAAAACCACACAGAAAACAAGAGACAGATTCCTGCTGCGCATAAACACACACAAAATACATGTACACAATACAAATACACGCAATCAGACACGGGGAGGCGTGGGTCTAAACACACGCAGACGAGAGTGCCTGACTTAGACTCACACCCATACAAACACCAACACACACACAGCAACACGCGTGCCGGCCGTGTTTACATGCCGCCATCACTTGGCGGTCTGGCGCGAGGCATCGAAAGTGATCAGGAGTGGGAGCGGGCGAGGAGCCGGAGAGTAAATAAGTCGTAAATCTCTCCCACATTGGTAGGAGGGCTCACTGTAAACATTCTCCCAGGCAGCAGAGTGATGTGGCGTCCCGTGCCGGCCGGGAAGACGCTCGACATTCCTGCCGCCCTCCACAAGAAAGAGCCGAGTTTACAGGCTGCTGGCCGCTGCGCCGCTCCATCTGGAGGCTCTAATCACCGCCGAGCGGCTCCACTCCGCTCCGCTACGAGGCTGCTTTTTCTTGTTTTTGCCGCGCAAAGATGGAAACACGAGGTTGTTGTCTGGTTGCGAGGAGTCACAAGCCGACAAGTCGTAGTTGGGCGCCGCGGCGTGTTGATGGATGAGTCTTCACGACGTCTTCTTCTTCTTCCGAGCCGCAGTCGACAGATGTGGGCTGTTTATAATCACACCATTAGCACGGCGGCGCTGTAGCAGCGTGCGAGGAGTCTTGGTTTTTAATCACAAAGTTTGTGTTGAAGTCAAACTGGAACGGAGGAAGGGGTTGGTGGGATTTTTTGGATTTTTTTTTTTTTGGTTTTGGTTTGGCTTTTGTTTAAGGAGGTGGTAGGATGGAGCCAAGAATACCAACCTCACACACCAGGGTGAGCTCAGGCCTCCGCAGGGGGCGCCGGAGAGACACGATCCAAACCCCCGGCGTAAACTCGGCTCGCTTGCGAAATCTGGGATAATTGATGCAAATTTGATTCACATTCAACTTGAAGGTGGTTTGAGGAAAAAAAAAAAAAAAAAAAAAACTTCTCTCGAGCCAAGGACCAGAATCCCACCACTTCCCACTCCGTTCCTCCCTCTGCAGGATTCACACGTTCTGGAACCTGCGAGGTCCCGTGTCAGATGTACCGAAAAAAGAAAAAAGAAAAAAAAAAAAAAAGATCTAAATGCAAAGTCCAGCTTTTCCAGACTCAGAAAACAAAAAAGAAACAGATGTTTCTCTGCACAGCGCCAGCGACATCCAGAGCCTTTTATTGATGCCTTTCAAAAGAATTCATGTCTGCACATTATGAACAGGCCGATAATATATGTATGTATGTATGTGTAAATACATATACTTATATATATATATATATATATAGAGAGAGAGAGAGAGAGAGAGAGAAGTTGAACGGTGTGAGATTGTTTTTAAAGGGGACGATTAAATTAAATTTAAAGCGGCACTGATGCAAAATTCACCACGTTGTAGCTGTTGCATGTTTTTGCTGCTCTCAGTCTCCGGCAGGATGCGCAGGACGTCGCTTTGTTGTCAAAGAAAAAACTGGAAAAACTACAGCAAAAAAAAACAAAGTGGAAGAATGGCGTTGCGCGCTGTGTGACTACGAGAGCAGCTATTGGTATCGGCCACTTTCAACAACTCTCTCTTTTTAAAAAAGAAAAAAACATTTCAAGGCTCTCAACCTCGAAAAATTCTGATCTTCTTATTTTTGTTCAGTTTTGTTGTGTTTTGCTTTCTTAAATTCCAGGATCAACCAGCAGTTTCTGCAGGGAGTCAGGGTTCCGCTGCTGCTAGCTTGGTTTGAATCCTGACCCTGACCAATCAGAGACCGGGGGCGGTGACTCGGACAGCGACGAGGCAGAGTTTTAGCATTGCTACAGCAGATTCATAATTTTTTTCTGGCAGGCCAGGGGTGAAAATAATCAGAATTCATGTCAGCGTTATTCTTGTCTTATTAAATGTAAGGTACATAAGTTATGTTCAGTCGGTCATTAACCTCACTACATACAAATATGCACCCTGTTGTGGCTCACAACAGCCATTAGCCATTAGCTCATAACCAGCGCTCAATCAGTGTTGTCATGTGACAGAGTTGGAAAAGTTGTAGAGGGAAGGGACAAGCAAAAAAAACCTCAACGCAGCAGCAAAGAGGTCATAATTATCAGCTGCGGAGGGTGAGAGGGTATCAACAGAAGAGTGTGAGCACTGCTGCCTTGAAGAGCTGACATGAGTCTCCTTTCACACCTGATGACCATGCATCTCATGGCATTTAATCTCTCTCTCTCTCTCTCTCTCTCTCTCTCTCTCTCTCTCTCTCTCTCTCTCTCTCTCTCTCTCTCTCTCTCTCTCTCTCTCTCTCTCTCTCTCTCTCTCTCTCTCTCTCTCTCTCTCTCTCTCTCTCTCTCTCTCTCTCTCTCTCTCTCTCTCTCTCTCTCTCTCTCTCTCTCTCTCTCTCTCTCTCTCTCTCTCTCTCTCTCTCTCTCTCTCTCTCTCTCTCTCTCTCTCTCTCTCTCTCTCTCTCTCTCTCTCTCTCTCTCTCTCTCTCTCTCTCTCTCTCTCTCTCTCTCTCTCTCTCTCTCTCTCTCTCTCTCTCTCTCTCTCTCTCTCTCTCTCTCTCTCTCTCTCTCTCTCTCTCTCTCTCTCTCTCTCTCTCTCTCTCTCTCTCTCTCTCTCTCTCTCTCTCTCTCTCTCTCTCTCTCTCTCTCTCTCTCTCTCTCTCTCTCTCTCTCTCTCTCTCTCTCTCTCTCTCTCTCTCTCTCTCTCTCTCTCTCTCTCTCTCTCTCTCTCTCTCTCTCTCTCTCTCTCTCTCTCTCTCTCTCTCTCTCTCTCTCTCTCTCTCTCTCTCTCTCTCTCTCTCTCTCTCTCTCTCTCTCTCTCTCTCTCTCTCTCTCTCTCTCTCTCTCTCTCTCTCTCTCTCTCTCTCTCTCTCTCTCTCTCTCTCTCTCTCTCTCTCTCTCTCTCTCTCTCTCTCTCTCTCTCTCTCTCTCTCTCTCTCTCTCTCTCTCTCTCTCTCTCTCTCTCTCTCTCTCTCTCTCTCTCTCTCTCTCTCTCTCTCTCTCTCTCTCTCTCTCTCTCTCTCCTCTCTCTCTCTCTCTCTCTCTCTCTCTCTCTCTCTCTCTCTCTCTCTCTCTCTCTCTCTCTCTCTCTCTCTCTCTCTCTCTCTCTCTCTCTCTCTCTCTCTCTCTCTCTCTCTCTCTCTCTCTCTCTCTCTCTCTCTCTCTCTCTCTCTCTCTCTCTCTCTCTCTCTCTCTCTCTCTCTCTCTCTCTCTCTCTCTCTCTCTCTCTCTCTCTCTCTCTCTCTCTCTCTCTCTCTCTCTCTCTCTCTCTCTCTCTCTCTCTCTCTCTCTCTCTCTCTCTCTCTCTCTCTCTCTCTCTCTCTCTCTCTCTCTCTCTCTCTCTCTCTCTCTCTCTCTCTCTCTCTCTCTCTCTCTCTCTCTCTCTCTCTCTCTCTCTCTCTCTCTCTCTCTCTCCTCTCTCTCTCTCTCTCTCTCTCTCTCTCTCTCTCTCTCTCTCTCTCTCTCTCTCTCTCTCTCTCTCTCTCTCTCTCTCTCTCTCTCTCTCTCTCTCTCTCTCTCTCTCTCTCTCTCTCTCTCTCTCTCTCTCTCTCTCTCTCTCTCTCTCTCTCTCTCTCTCTCTCTCTCTCTCTCTCTCTCTCTCTCTCTCTCTCTCTCTCTCTCTCTCTCTCTCTCTCTCTCTCTCTCTCTCTCTCTCTCTCTCTCTCTCTCTCTCTCTCTCTCTCTCTCTCTCTCTCTCTCTCTCTCTCTCTCTCTCTCTCTCTCTCTCTCTCTCTCTCTCTCTCTCTCTCTCTCTCTCTCTCTCTCTCTCTCTCTCTCTCTCTCTCTCTCTCTCTCTCTCTCTCTCTCTCTCTCTCTCTCTCTCTCTCTCTCTCTCTCTCTCTCTCTCTCTCTCTCTCCTCTCTCTCTCTCTCTCTCTCTCTCTCTCTCTCTCTCTCTCTCTCTCTCTCTCTCTCTCTCTCTCTCTCTCTCTCTCTCTCTCTCTCTCTCTCTCTCTCTCTCTCTCTCTCTCTCTCTCTCTCTCTCTCTCTCTCTCTCTCTCTCTCTCTCCCTCTCTCTCTCTCTCTCCCTCTCCTCCCCTCGGGGTCGAGGCAAACATCAGCGTGGTGATGGTTTTACCGGTTGGGTGGAGGAGCGGGATGCAGGCGGAGCTGCGATCCGTGTGGGAGCCTGAAACTGAGCTTGGCCGCCAGTAAAAGCTGCACACTTGACTGGACGGCCGGCGGGAGACTGAAGAGGGGAAGTGGATGGGAGCAGAGTGGGTGTGAAATACACACACACACACACACACACACACACGGCTCTCAGGCCATCTGGAGGTGTGTGTGTGTGTGTGTGTGTAAAGCGAGGAGCAACAACCCCAGTAACTTGTACGGCTCAAATTAGCGTGGCGTCCTTTAAAGAGGCCTCCCACGCGGCTGCGCTCGCCACCAAGCAGCCCAATTATCCCGGCAGGCCCGGCCGGGACCCTCGTAAGTCACTGGCGCTAGACATACAGACAGACTGAGGGACGGACGGACGTGTGGACAGCTCCGGCCCCCCCCATCCACCCCCCCCCACCTCCTCCCAGTTTCAAGAATGGGAATAAAATCATAAAAGGCCCCAATGACATAAAACAAAGGAGCGGCTTTGACGTGGGAGCAGAAGTTTTGGCTCATTTAGGCTTTTTTTTTTTTTTCAAAGAAAGAAAGAAAGAAAGAATAAAAGAAAGAGAGAAAGAAAGAAAGAACCGGAGCGGGTTCTGAATTGATCCCCTGCTTTACGGCCTGCCTCCCCCTCTGCGCCAGGTCGCTGGATTTATTTCTGCATCTGCGTCGCGGGACATAAATCATCCTCATTTCTCCTGCTGCCCCCCCCCCTCTCCCAGGGAGGGGGGGGAGGGATGTGGCTGTCTGCAGGGCTCTCTCCCCTCCGGAAGAATTAGGCCCGCAGACGTTACCACATTGTATTTTTGCGGCGCAGGGTTTTTCAGAACCGGGGGGAACCAGGGCCCGGCCCGGCCCGGCAGGCCCCCGGGGCCTCTTTCTCTCACTCTCTAATTAGATTAGCCGGGTCCCCAATCTGGCAACCCGGCCACTTTTCTCCTCCTCCTCCTCCTTCTTCTTCTTTCTTTGCGGCTCCGCTCTTCAGAGGAGGAAACGTCGGTCAGCGCGGCTTCTTTTTTTTTTTTTTCTGCCGGGCTCGATCGCTGCAGCGACTAAATGACTCTGGTAATGAAGACGTTGGAGGTGGGAGGACGCAGGGATTTACGGCCCAGCGCCGCCCAGCGCCGCCCAGCGCCGCCTGGCGAGGGCGCTGCGGTCGGGACGAGCGCTTCAGGAGGAGAGCCGGCGGCGAGTCCGAGCCGCTTCCACGAACAGCCAATTAGCAGCTCGGTGGCGGCAGTTGCGCCGACGAATGTCAGCCGAGTGCGGCGCAAGTCTTAACTTAACTTACAGGCCAAAATGCATCTTTCAGCCGGCGGGGATGAATGCTGAAGCCGCTGAAACGTTTCAGCGGCTACCAGGCTGTTTAAAAAAAAAAAAAAACACAGCGGCATCAGAGAGGAAGTGGGCGGAGCCTCGAGCAAACAGTTGTGTCCAGGTAGGACTCTGTGGTTCTGTCAGTGCCACTGAGAGAGGGTGAGGCACACACACACACACACACACACACACACACGTGAGGTGGAACCCGGGCGGCCTAATGGTGCAGAACTCCTGCAGCGGAACACATGTGCAGACAGGACTAATCCAGCCGTGCACTAAATCCCACCGCCGGCCATCTAGATGGGACGTGACAGAAGAAAACGTCTGGATGGAGGCTCCACTGACAGGAAGTGAGCGCAGCGAGCGCTCTCATAAATTAATCTTTCAGGGGGGTGGGGGGGGGCTTGCCAGTCTGGAACAACCAAGTTTGCGTTTTACGCTGATATGTTGATCCCTCAAAGGCTCTGTGTGTGTGTGTGTGTGTGTGTGTGTGTGTGTGTGTGTGTGTGTGTGTGTGTGTCGCCCGCAGCTCCCACACCACCGCACAAATCAAGATGTTATGGCAGGTCGCGATGACTAACTTGCTGTTGTTGTGTTTGACGTTTTTTTTTTTGAGGTTGCGGAGAAAATAGCTTCCATCACTCAGCGGCCCGGGGGGGGGGGCGGAGCTCCGGCCCGGCTGGCGGCCCCGAGCCCTGAGTCAGGGAGACACGTTCATGGGAAAGATCAACCGGGGGATTTGTCTCTGCGGTGCACTTAATTTGCCTGTGTGTGTTCGTGTGTGTGTGTGTGTGTGTGTGTGTGTGTGTGTGTGTGTGTGTGTGTGTGTGTGTGCTTTTCAGACTGCATTCACAGCAATCCCAATAAATTTGTTTTGGCGTTGGCCTTCGCAGCAGGTTTCCGTTGCTCCGCCTGCGTAAACTGATCCGCTGCAACGGCTCCTTACGCCAGAGGAGTCTCTTCCTCCTCTTCCTCCTCTTCCTCCTCTTCCCCCTCTTCCTCCTCTTCCTCCTCTTCCTCCTCTTCCCCCTCTTCCCCCTCTTCCTCCTCTTCCCCCTCTTCCCCCTCTTCCTCCTCTTCCTCCTCTTCCCCCTCTTCCTCCTCTTCCCCTCTTCCTCCTCTTCCCCCTCTTCCCCCTCTTCCTCCTCTTCCTCCTCTTCCTCCTCCGAGGCGGACCAAGACCTCGGCCCGGTGGGACACTCGGCGCTCCCTGAAACTCCCCAGAAAAGACAGGAATTTCTCCTTTAATTCTTCTGCTGGCTCCACTCTTCACAGTCGCTGGCTGTGACGTCACAAAGGGCTCCGACACCTCCTGCAAGGCCAGCGACCATACACCCGGTCTGTTGTTGGCTCCGCCCCTCCGACTGGAGGCTGTAAACAGAGGGCTAAATACGCTGCTTTCTGGAGATATTGAGACATTTTTTGGGATTCTCACATTTGACTGTTTCAGTGGAGTCCAGTCCAGTTTGACCCGGTCGGTTCTATTCTATCATAAATGTCTGCGTGACTAAAGTGAACTCATCCTCGAGGCAGCGAGCTGACAGACGGATAAATGATGTTTTTTTTCTTTCTTTCTTTCGTTTCTAAAAGAAAAAAAAACATTGCCCCCTTTTAGGAGACTTATGTATAAACACTTTTCTAGCAAAAACACAAATAAAACACGTCATCATTTTCAAGGCGAAACGGCTGGAAGAGCCAAAAACTGCACTTTGAGAAAGTTTCATTCAGAGACTAAAAACCCTGAATCTTTCATCTTGCGTCCACTATGACATCTCATCATCATCATCATCATCATCATCATCATCATCATCATCATCATCCTGGTGAGCCTGATTTTTCCATTCTGAACGTTTGTGCCGTTGAGTGTTGGGCGTTAATCGGGCGATGGCGGCGGCGGCGCCGCCGTCTGCGCGGGCGTGAGCCGTGACGGATGGACACCCTTGTCTCGCCCCCTGCTGGTGGAGGGGGAGGAGCCACCACCACCACCACCCCCTGGGGTGGCATCAGCTCGAATGGCGTGTCGAGCTGATGGAGGCTGAAAAGCCCACAGCTGCTTCCAACTAGCGGTGGCGCTCGCTAGCACTTGATTGGAAGAAACAATAGAAACGCAGGGAGAGTTGGGCGGGGATTCCATTTCCAACCATCACAGACTCTGTCAGCGCCGCCATTAGCAGCGTCTAAAAAGCTCTTCTCTCCGGTTTCACTTTTAATCCGCTCCTTCTTTCTTGACACTCCTCTCCCTGTTTTTTGTCAGGCATCTTTTCTTCTTTTATGTCATCAAACTCCAATAACTGTCTGTCTTCATTTCCTCTTCCTATCCCGTTACATCCTTTCAGAACTCAAGCCTCCATTTTTCACAGTTTCCCTCTCGCCGTTGCTTCATTTTCTTCTGCCAATTTTAAAGAACCCTTTTCTTTCCTTTTTTTTTTTCTTTTTCCTGGATCGCCGGCTCTATTGCGTTATATCGTATCGTAACCTGGCCCGGCAGTTTTTCACAAATTTCTGCTGATGAAAGCTCACCTTACTGCTCTTAAAGCAGCTCTAGGTAGCTTTGGGTGGAGATGGCGGTGTGACGAAGTCAACGCGCTGCAGCGCCAGTTTATTGATGTGGGAAAATACAAACAGTGGCCGAGCTGGAGCGCTCGTACGTGTTGAGGGAAAACACCGATATGAAATGCAGAACAGACATCGACAATAACGTCGTAGCAAACGTTCAAGACTTTTATTACTTCGTCTTTCATCGAGGTTACTTACTGGGTTCCATTCCGTCATTTTACAATCTTATGTATTTGTAATAGTAGTCTGTAAGACCGCCTCTAAATAAACGTGTGACGTTGCCGTGTAGTGGTTCGTCCGGCGCGTCGAGTCGCGCTTGAAAGTCACGCAGTGCAGTTCCAGCCGGCACCCCCCCCCCGCCTCTCGCTGCCGAGGCGGCACCATTGATCCTATTCATCCTTTATCTCCCGCTTTACTGAGTTTGGAATCATAATTTTATGGTGGAAAAGTTACCTAGAGCTGCTTTAATGTTACTGTAAAAGGACACGTGCCCCCTGGTGGACGGCGGAGGAGTCATTTCCTCCTGATGGATGGATGTTGGAGTAGCAGTCAACCTGATTGTGCTGAATTGTCAGGACCTCGTTAGGTTCATTTCGATTGAAAAAAAAAAAAAAATCTAGAGTCTTCCTCTGGCAGGGACTGTGTTTGTTTCTCTATTCTGCTGAGTAAGGGGCAGCCAGGCCAGAACCCGATGTTGGGACTTGGATGTATTACTGTTGTAAGTGGAGACACTGGATGTGGAGGTGAAAAGTGGTGCAATTAGCCACATTGCTGCGGTTGATCCTGCAACTGTG
Organism: Thamnaconus septentrionalis; assembly: GCA_009823395.1. Classification (NCBI taxonomy): domain Eukaryota; kingdom Metazoa; phylum Chordata; class Actinopteri; order Tetraodontiformes; family Monacanthidae; genus Thamnaconus; species Thamnaconus septentrionalis. Next base: position 1,025,202 of record CM020511.1, on the reverse strand, counting down.
AGGAGCTGCCGAGCCCTGATGAGCTGAACACTGGAGCTAAACAACCGGCAAGCTGGGAAACATCTAAAGCTGCAATACGCCGCAGACTTTATACAGAGAGGTATAACAGCATACTCACAAGGGTCGGATTTTATGCTTTTTCCTCCCGAAAAGAAGACGTTTGCCGTTACCCAGAGGTTCAGTTGTAGTCGCAGAGTGAACGGCAGATTTTTTAAATTATCAAGCAGTATGTTTTTACTCAAGTTCTGCTGTGTGCAATGATGAATAAAACCCTGCTGTAATAATTTATTATTTTTATTCAAGTCCGCGTTGAACTATTTCATTTAACCACATTTAATTTGACCCTTAAACAATTTATCAGCTTTGGGTTCACCGCTAGCTGGTTCACTGTTTTACATTTTAGGCTTAAAAGAAATAAAGTTAAAAGTCATGGTTTCCTTAATTTATCTCAATTTACAGTTTTCTAGGGGGTTTTACATTCCATCCCTCCTCCACTGGGCCTGCCTGCCTGCCTGCCTGCCTGCCTGCCTGCCTGCCTGCCTGCCTGCCTGCCTGCCCTGCCTGCCTGCCTGGTGCTGCTGCTCATTACTGCCGCTTCAAAGAAAACCCTTCTGAATGAAATGGAACTCGGCCCTCGTCTGCAGGCGGCGGCGGCGGCTGCAGATCTCTACACCGTTGCCACTCGTCACCAGGTTCACAGGGCTGCACGGCTGTGGTTGACCACACAGCCCCCACACCGGGCCCCTGCCCCCCCCCACCTCCCATTCTCGGGGCCCCCTGGGGGCCGTTCTGCAGCGGGCAGATGAAGCTTTGCAGGTGTTTCAGACGTGGCTGTCAGCGTCCTGCAGAGTCTCATTTATAAGGCGAGGCCGGGCCGTGTGTGGAGCCGTGGCAGCTCAGGAGAGGAGAAATGTGGAATTCATTTGGGCGAGAGGAGTGGTCAGCTGGCGGGGGAGGGGAGGGGCGGGGCCAACAGAGACGGATCAATGAAATTGTAAAATGGAGAGTTAGGTGGTGTTTGAGCGGCCAGTGGCGACCGTCCTTGTCTGGACTCACACGCCGATATTTTTGTTTCCGACTTGTGTTTTCTGTGGCTTTTCGAAGGCTGTGGGAAATTATATTGAGAAATCTAAAATTTACAATAGAAGAATTTGACCTTTCACGACAAATCTATTGTTGCATTTTTCTAATTTTGATTAATGTTAAAACTCTCAGGTTTTTCCGAAAGCTCCTGCAAACAAATGATTCCCAGTTTATACATGATTTCCAAATTTACTTTGGAGAAAAATTATGACAATACTGCATTGCTGGTGAAGAATCGAGTCCATTTAAAAATATTTCTGAAAAAATGAATCTCTTTTAATGATAGTTTTTAAACTTGTTCTGGTGTGTATAAAAATAGCTACATCGCATACAAAAAAGATGGATACATGCTTTTCATATCTTTTTGGGAAAAACATTGGAAAGTTTGATACGTGATTTTCACTTTCAAAGAAAAACTGCTTCAATAAAATGAATTGCGAGAGGGTAAATCTTGATTTGCTTTAACTCCACTGGATTTGGATCTGATTTGCACCAATGTTGACAGAAGCTAAAAAGTTCTAAATTTAAAAAACAAAACAAAAAAAAAGATCAACCTGCTGGGAACTGTTTCTGTGCGTTTCATATCTCGGCATTGGAACGGAATGATTAAAAGGTTGTTATTAATAGAACAACAGCAACCAGCAGATTTTTGGTTGTCCGGGGATATTTAATTGGAATATGTCAAGATATTTTGGGGGTAACGGCCCCTGGATGGCACTGAGTCTCATATGTAAAATGCATGTTGATGTTTTTTGCTCCGGTTGTGTCGAAAGTTAAAGCTGACGGAGGCGACTTGAAAAGTTTAAACCCGCGTTGACATTAAGAAAAAAAAAAAATCAAAACACGCTGCATCCCGGCGACGTGCAAGAGACTGGAAGTGCAGGAACTAGACATGGCTAAGAGATGACCTCATGGGGGGGGTCAGGTTCCAGAACACCTTCCCTACTGTTTTACTCACACTCACACACACACACACACACACACACACACACAGCCTAGGATATATATGTTTTTCATGCTGAACTCCGGTAAAGCTGCTTGATTAACCGTCCAAAATAGCAAAAACTAAAACTAAAAAAAAAAAAAAAAATGAAAATGCATCATGCTTACCCCTCTGTTGACAGCCTCCCACTAAAACTGATGTTTTGCTGGACCTTCCACATTTGGAAGAGGACAAAAACAACAGAGCTATAGTTAAACTCCTGGCTGGCGGGGGTGTGGTCACGAAGCTGTACGCTGCTTTTTCTGACATCACAAACGGCTGATGAGCAGAATTAGGTATGTTGTGAGAAGAGGCACACTTCAGTCCTTTTCAGTCTTAACTTATCTTTAGGTGTCCTAAACTATCACACTTTCAGAAAGCAACTTTTTTTGTTTTGTTTGTTTTTTTACTGAACACCAGTAGGTCAAGGCAGCAAGAAATCTTTTCGTGGCCAACAGTGCCCTCTGGTGGAGATAATATTTATTTCAACCTTACTGTGACAGATTGTAACCATGATATCCAGCAGGTGTCGCCATGCCATAAGAAATACATAAGAAGATAACTTGGGGGTTCCTGCGAATGATTGCTGCAATGAACCTCTGGCCGTTTTACACTTTCAGAAAAATCCTGGCGCTGTGGTCACCCAACTATTTATCGCACACTAGTGTACGCATATAAACATATAAAATGTCTATAAACATTCTCACATTTGATAACAGTATAACACATCCAGCTGGGTTTGATCAGTACAGCATGCGCAACGTTTATCAAAGCTGCGTAACACTTAGCTTGGTAGCAATACGAAATGAAACGAACCAGAACACTCCTCTTCAAAAACTCAACAACATGGGATACTTTAGATATTTAAGCTAATCTCAAAAACATCTACATTTGACGAACAGCACGAAACTCACCCCCGCAATAAGGGTTTGCCTTGTTGGAAGTTAATCCGTCGACGTACTGGATCCCCGATTTGCTAAGTAGCTTTTCCTGGATCCACGGACCCGCTAGCTACACAGCTAACAAAGCTAACGGTGAGTTTCACCGTTGTTGATTGCTTTCTAACCGGTTCAGCCTTAAATCAGGGCTCTCGAGTGTCACGCATTGAGCGTGACAGTCACTCTTTTGGGTCTTTTGTCACGCACTCCCGCCACACATTGTAATTCTCACGCTGAAAAAAAAACACATCTATATGAACCGGCAGGAATCGAGCATGTCTCCCATTAGAGCGCCTGTGTCAGTACCGTCAGTCAAAAACAGAAAGTTGATTCTGTTTGGCTATGGTGTAGCCAACCAGAAACAGAAGCACGACTGTATCTGGGTAAATCTGAAGGCAACAACCAATGAGAAAAAAAAAGCACTTCTGCCACAACCGGCGGCATTCCCTGAAAGTTTAATTTTCTTTGGAAATGACGACTCTGTCAGGAGCTACTAGCATCACAGAGACCACCTGGAGTATGAGAACAGAGCAAGTCAAAAATACTCACACACATCAGCGAACCATCTTAGGTTTGCTTGAATGACGGCAGTCAAGAAATAAAAATGGTTTCACTGTGACAGCGCGTTTGTTATGTTAACGGCTGACCAACGGTAACTAGCTGCTAGTTAACTAGAAACTGCGTTCTGCTGCTTCGTGCTGAGCTAATATACCTGCTGCTGAAATAGTGTCTACGTTTAGTAAACCTCGTCGTTTACAAATGAATGCTGCTGTTTTCATAGGTCACTTTTAAAATCACGTCTTATTTTATGATCACAATCCTGGCCATGGATTCACGAATCATTGCATATGACCTTGAAAATGGCAGGACTTGAGCCGAACTGTTTTAAGTGGAAGCCAACAACACGGAAGATTACTGAGTCCAAAGAGGCCACAAACACTGATACCAAACAACACAAGTCATACTCACTCACTCATACTCAATACACAGAAATTCAATAAAAATGTTCTACTTAATTATCGGTGCCTAGTGTCATACTTCTGTAAGCCTGAGCAGTTATTATAACTGCAACCACACTGATGATAATATGAATAATATGAAAGACCCCCATTCCTACAGCCCATCCAACCCCCTGGGGAGTGACGATTTTATTATTTTATTTTATTTATTTATTCAAAACTTGAGAGCCCTGCTTAAATTGTAGCCTGGCCCCACGGTTATAGAAGGCATGCATTCCGTTAATAGTCTGTTTTAGGAGATCTGACACTTGGCTCTAGGAGACAGAACGAATCAAACATGCACATCATTGCCCTCCGATCGTGCCCCGGCTGCTCTAACAACTCATAGGCTAGGTGGTGGAGATACCAATTTAATTATGGCTGGTTCATCTTAGTTTCCATGTTTGTTTATAACTGGGGAATGTTCTAAGCACAGTTTAAGTGAAGAAATGCGTCACATAGTAACATACTAACTTAAAAACAAGCAGTGTGCTTCAGGGACAATGGATGCCTGTTATCAAAGGGCCAAAGAAACCAAGGGAATCTTCCTGGGGGATAATGAGAGACTCATGGGCGACTAAAAAGCTTTGGGCAGCAAAAAGAGCATTTCAGTTGCCTTTTAACAAACATCGGGAGGCACATTATCCCTTTATTACATTGGAAAATGAACCACAAAGTGTGTGTGTAATCAGTGACAAACGCCATCCCGTGGCTGACAGTATCCTCTTTCAGTATTACATGTGACTTCATTCACCACTTGAAATGGTCGCGAACAAATTCACCAAATACATTACCATTTATTACGCTGGAGAACAGATGGTTTTGGAAATTGACGATAATGAAACGGAGCTGACTTTCACTCAGTTGTTAGGCTTCGCACAGCTACACAATTTCTTTGGCACACGCACCAACCACCCAGAAAACATTGAACGTTTCCGAGCGGAAAGGAAAACGCAACCAACCGATACCCTGTTAGTTGTGTCACCGTTATATGCTTCTGTTCCACCGCGAGAGAGCGAAGACGACACTCCGGTCGCCCGAGGCTGCTTCCGATCAACAGTCGGAATTCCAAAGGGGTGGCAGGGACGGAGAAGTGTAGGAAACTAGAGACGGCCTGGCGTCTCCAGGCCGTCTCCAGTTGAGCGTGAGAGGTGCGCACACAAAGTGGAAGGGTCTTTGTGGCCGTCGCAGGAATGTTCCTGCGACAGCGGGACTCTTTGATGTGCAGCGTCGGCTTTTTTTTTTCTTTTTCTCTTCTCCTTCTCTTTTTCCTGTGACAAACACACAAGAAGGGCTGCAGGGAACCTGTGCAAACACACGGTTGGATCTCAGGAGGAGGAACCAGACGCAAGCTGCGTGAGCCGCAGTGACGGACATAAAGTGAGCGTGCAGTCTGGATCCTTCACAGCTCAGGTAACAGGAGCGTCTGGAGCACCGATGGCCAGCAGCATCAACAACAGTTATCAATGGCTGCCTGGAAGCCGCCCTCCATGCAGGTCATGAGTCTGTTTTTTGTTTTTTTTTTCTGGGGGGGGTTAATGAGTAAATACACAGTGTGAGCTATTCACATAGGTCAGGTGATCTTCGCAGGAAGCTGAGACGCCACTGCTCACACTTTGTTTATTGTTTCAATCAAACATTTTAATGTTGTACAAAAAGACAAGTGACATCAGTGTGTCAGAGTGTATCACACATCTCAGTAGTATCAGTCAACACGCCATCCTATTCAAATCCTGGTCCTGGGCGTAATCAGAATAATGACTTTTCAATCTGGATATAGGATTTAATTTTTTATTTTTTTTATTTTTTTTACGCTGGATTAAAAAAAAAATGAGAGTACCAGGCTGTGACCCTCCAACTTTCCACACTTTAATGGATTGTTGAAAAGGGTGGGGACAACTTCTATTGAGGCAGGCAGGAGAGAAGGTGGCTGAGGCCAAAACCTTTTCTGCTGACAGGATCTCGGGCACCTCCAGCCTGTGATGCCCTTCCTGACTCCTCCTCAACCTGGACCGTCTTTGCTGCGGATCAGAGCCAACCTGCAGAACCTGGTGGCGCTTTGTGCAGAGGCGTTTCCTGCCGCCGCCGAGTTCGCTCAGGCCTGCATGATCTGTCCCACCAGAGCGCCGCTCCTCTCCTGGATCAGGGCGCTGGCAATCTTGGCGACCTTGAGCACCGACCTCTGCCAATGCTCCGCCTCCTGCAGGAGAGGGCCAGCCGTAGAGAGAGAGAGACATAGAGGTCATCTGCTGCACAACAGAAAATTACGCACAGGCACGCTAATGCTAACAATAACAAAAACAAGATCGCAGTACGCCGCTTGTTTTTGTTTGTGCTCGTCTAGGCCTCACGCGTCACGATCGTGGCAGCGTTTGACTCATCCAGGAGTTCGCACGCCAGCGTTTGAGCCTCAGCAGCTACGACACCGATGCTTGGATGACTCCCCACTCCGAAGCCAGCTCGCTGCTGCCAAAGGAAGATTTTTCCGTGACTCCCGTGTCCATTGGTGGCTGGTTCAATCAACAAACGGGAGCAAGTTTTGGAAGAAAATATAAAAATGCAAACGCGTGGAGCCCTGTGAAGCTCCCAAACTCATCTGAGCCACTCGGACATCTACGCAGCGTGATGATATTGGACAGTTCTGCTTGAAGCGGAGTCACATTCCATTCTCCCCATTGTTGTGCTCATTTTGCCGCCACAAGTTCTTGTCTTGCATGTCTCCTCTTTTTTTTTAATCCTCCACAGAGAATGTTCACAATGCGCTTTTAATAGCTGTCCCACCACCACCACCACCACCACCCCACCCCCGCGTCCGTTCATCAGGCCACAGTGACTCCCCGTTACTTTGATTCTGTTGGGTTGATGAAGCCTAACAATGACCAGTTTCCCATCTTTCAAAGGAGCAGCAGTGAGAAGGGCGACCACAGAACCCCCGACTCCTCTCTGGGATTTAATGCTCTGCGTCGGACCTGCGTCTTCTCACAAATCTAGGACGGACGCGTTTGATGTCGCAGGGGGAGAGGGGAGGGGGGGGATGAGAGCAAACTGGCAATGAGGGAGAAGCAGATTTTCATTTCCTGAACATTTTTAAAGATGGGAATTTAATAAAGCAGCAAGACAGTGGGCGGGTCACAAGGCTTTGCAAAGGCTTGCAACTCGACAGAACAGCAGCCTTTAAATATGGATTTCTTACATTTATTTTTCTTTTGCTGCTGGAAGATGTGAAATATTCCGTTGTGAATATGTCTGTATAAGAAAAATTGTGAAACTTTTGTTCGAAAAAATTCTCATGCATTCGCATGCAACTATGATGTCCGATATTGACTTTCTTTTACCGATATCCGATATTGTCCAACTCCTAATTCTGATACCAATATCAACTGATATCAGCCCATAGCGATATGTGCGGTTGTGGAATTAAGAAATTATGGCTAATTTGTATTGTGATGTCCCGCTGGATGTCCCGCATGATGTCATCAGTTACAAACAAGTTATTTTGTTAGCAGCCAGGCACCAGTGAAACCACTCTGCTGAAACGTGCGTCGCTTGCTGTTATGCTTCGATGCAGTTTGATGACATCATCAAGCGAAGGAGAGGCGAATAAACCAAAGTATTGTTATTTACTATTTAGTGATACCAGGAAATTCGAGGAATTCATTCTTTGGCATGACTACTAAATTCGTGAGAAATTTTTAAAAAGCCATGTTTTTATATTTTTTCCACGCTACCGATATTATTTTAATGCCTTTGTCGGCCAATAATATCGGGAGACGGATAATATCAGACTTCCCTAATTGGAACACAACTGTGTCAGTGGCTCACTCCGATACATGTGTTTGCCGCTAACCAAGTTATGCGATGCTCAGAAATAAGAAAAAAAAACTATTTTTAGTGAGTAGTAAGTGAAAACTCTCTGGAGCTTTGGATAAGACGCACAAAAATCCCATCACATTAGTGTTGTTGAAATCAAAACATTTTTCAACTGTTGTCATCATCAAGCCCATCTTCTTACAGACATCGCCTCCTGGAGGCTCCATGTGTTGTGTTGTGCAGGAGGCAGCAAAGTGAACAGGGATGACGAAGGTCCAGTGTGTGCAATTGCTGCCCCGACAGTCACAAGAATAGCCGAGTGGCTTCGAGCTGCCGAGACCACAGCTAATGAGTCCATTACAGCGTTGTTTGGTTAAAGGCAGACCAACAAAAAAAAAAGCCAATTAAGTTTGCACATGAGAAGGTAATAAAGAGCAAATGGCGAGCAGAGATCGCCAAAGAGGATCAAAGGCCTCCAAAGCTGGATATTTACACTTCACGTTCGCCTGCGAGCAAAGAATCATCGAGTCGGTCAGCGACGGGGCTACAGCAATGAAATCAAGCAGTCGGAACACAAACATCAAGTCGACTGCAGAAGCAACTCCCGAGTGCCACTTGAAGCTTCTTTGAAGAAATGAACAAGAGGAAAAAATGTTTGGATGTGGCGAAAACGGGCGGAAAGGATGGACAGGCTGGAGGTGAGGCTCGGCTGCGTCGACCCGACGGCTGGAAGAAGCGGCTGCTACCTTTTCAGACGAGCACCAAGACACCCAAGGGCTCTCGAAGAGGTCAACTGTGAGGAGATCAGACGGAGATCTTCCTCTTCAGCGCTGGCTCGTGGCCCTCCGTCGCTGCCACCACTGCCGCTGACTCACCAGCTTTTCCGCTCTCCCCGTCTCCTTAACAGGCATTTAAGACGAAATATTTCCCCTGTTGGCAGCGTGTGTTCGGGCGGGGGGGGGGAAAAACTGAATATTCTGACAGATCAAACACTGGCATCAGAGAGAGCACTGAAAAAAAGTACAACCTGGTTTAGATAGAGAGCACAAACGGCCAGTCGGACGTCTACTCTTACCCTTTTTATTAATCTTCCTATCACATGGTCGCATGGCATATATTTGTGTCAATGCCAAACTGCGGCTCTCTTTTTTTTTTCTCTCTCTTTACGAGAGTCCCTCGGCTGTTACGAGCCGTCAGACGATTCGACTTTCCATTGGAGTGCCGACGGTCCACCGGTGAGTCGCCTCTGAAAGGATTTTCCCAGCCGACGGGATCGTCGTTTATTCCCATCAGTGGAAGGTCTGACAACAGACCGCCGAGGCCGCATTAAATGCAAGAGTGACACATTTACATCTCAGGAGTCTCAACCCCTACCCCCCAACACCCACCCCACCTTGCAGCCAAGTCTCTGCTGCATCCATCAGCCACAGTGCCACTCCCCCGGTGGCCGTCCATGTTACACCTCCATCCGACAGCCGGCAAAGGAGGAGAGAAGTCACGTATAGTGAGTGTCGTGGGGACTTTTAAACAGTCAAACAACACTAAAATACAAGAGAAATTCCCCACTGTGGAGTCAAATGGTATCCCGTGTTTCACAAACATACATATTGTTTGACTTGGACCTTCCTGATTATTCCCATGTGTTAAAATGCACCAACACATGCAACGGCCTTGTTATTCCAAACTGCGACCACCAAGTTTATGGAATGGAACTTCAATCATTAGCAGAGAGTTTCCTTTATTTCTTTCTGGGTGCTTTATGTTTCTAGCGATGATTTTTGACGACTGCTGCTCTTTGAAACACAGAGCGGTGAGGAAGGGCTGAGAGGGGGGGGGGACACTGGCGGACCACACATTAAGAAATTCTGCGATTCTGTCTGGACTTGAATGTCACGGTCGTGATCGGCTTTTCCATCAGCAAGGAGAAGCAGCGGCGGCGGCGGCGGCAACTCTTCTGCCACACAAGACGCTTTGAGGCGCAAAGGTTTGGGCCAATCAGACCCTTGAACCTTGAACAGCGACAATTTGTATGCTGCTGTCCTTTTGCCTCCATTGCCAGCCCCGAGGACTGCTTGCTGCTGCTGCTGCTCGGGGCTTTTCTTCCACTTTTGATCTTCTCATGAAACGCCAGAAGCATCGGACTCTAATTGGAAAAACGACTAATGGAAACGCTTTGGTGTGCAGCAGCAGCCAAGACCCAGAGTCACAGCAGCTACCATAAACCAATCACTTTCCTAATGTCCCATTTTTGTCGTCTGTGAAACGGTAGTGCTGCATCCACTTGAGGGCAGCACAATGACTTGCAAAAAGCTGAAATCCCACCAGGAGCTGGGACTGGAGGTGCACTGGAGCGTGGCTGTGACTTCTTATCCCAAATTAAATGAAGCTCAGCTCAGCTCCCTGGATGACACCCAGTGCTTGGGACTGGGACAAGATCGAGTTTCAGGGTTCCTGACAGCTCGTCCCTGGCTGGGTATTGTGGCCCCGCTGCCCTCCGTCCCCCCTCCTTGTGTGACTGAAGACAGGCACTTGCTCGGGGCGACTGCATAGAGAGATGAGGGCCACAGAGGGTCTGCAGGTCCAATTACCGACCGAGGTCCACAGACCCAACGTTGGCTCCCACCACTGTGACAGTGCGTCAAGGTTCTGGCTGGAACTGTGGCGAGCCGAGCCGCGTCGTCCTGAGATACAACCATGAAAGGCCGACAGACAGTCTGGAAAATGTCAACTCCTTCTTTCGTTTCTGCTGAAACTCCACTTGTTTGCGAGGGACTTTTGACAGGTTATGGATTTTAGGTAACTGTGTTAGTTTTAGCCAAACTATACTGGGGTTGCGTTCAGACTGCAAGCGAATCTGATTCAAATCAGATTCCTTCTCAAATCCGCACACCGTTTTAAGCAAGTGTCCACATGGGATGTGGCTCCGTTCAGACTGGACCACATTATTGACCCATCTGACAGGTTGCTGTAGCAACGGCGTCGGAGCGGAGGCGTCGTCCAGCGTGTGCAGTGTGTGACGTCATATAATTGGGAAAACGGCAAAAACTAAATGGACTTGTTGCGATACATGCCCTCACCTCAGATGTCATGTGATTTGTGACTGTTCAGACTATCAAAGAGTCATCTGCTTTCAATCTGGATGCCCTGAAAATCAGATTTTGGCTGGCAGTCTGAACATGGCCTAGTTTCACTCACCCCTGATGGGCAAAGTCACTATCACTACATGTTGATCGATATGAATTCCTTCAAGGTATTTACTGTCCCTGTCTGGATGCTAGCCTGGATGCTAGTCTGGATGCTAGCCCGTGTCATTCCCACGCTGCCTCGTTTCCTCTGAAAGGGCCTGTAATGGTGGAAAAATGTACGCCGTCTGCCACCCTTGGTCTTACCGACCTTTTTACAGAAAAGGTTTGCTTCGCTTTTGAGGGCTCAACAATCGACTCCACAAAAAGCCCCTTTCACGCTAGACTGGCGGCTCTCTTTCAACGCTGGTTTCCAAAATATCCTGTCCCATCGGCGGCCGTGCACTGAGCAAACACAGCACTCACTTCAGCCGCATCGCTCACGGTGCGACTTCCCCCCTTTGGCTTCCTGAGAAACGGGGACATCGTAGGGGGTCCGTATTTCCAGCGGATCCCCTCACTTTCTCCCGGCCAGTCCCCCTGAGAGAAGCCTCTGTTTGAATCCCACACAGTGAAAGACAAACCTCAAAACAAAGAGAAGGCAGAACAATGGGTCTTCAGTCAAGGAGGTATGAAGGCATGAAGGCGTGGGTGGGATTTATGAAGTGGGACATACCAGATCCTGCATGTGGTGAGGGAAAGTACACGCACACAAACACTCTCTCTCTGCACACATGCCGCAATTTCTTCATCATGCGGTATCGCTAACGCCAACCCCTAAGAGGGCAACACACTTCCGCTAGCTGTCTGGTGTAGTGTAGGTCAGGTGCAGGTGCAGACGTTCCTCACCAAACAAGCCATTTATTACAAACCGTTTTTCAGCAGCTCGCACTCCAGGACGAGGCTCGACGCCCTCACTGTCATCCCCATTACAAGCGTGAGATTACAATCTTGGTCGAACGCACACAAACAAAGGTGAAACACTGTATTCCTGCGCCACTGTCAAAATATCGGTGGACCGCAGACTAAACACCGGGGGACGATGGAGGCGGCCGTGTGTGGATTTGATGGATGTAGTGTGAGAACCAGGAGGGACGGGGGAGAGAGGCTGCTGGAGGAAAGTCGTCTGACTCCTCAGGAAAAATCATTTTATCGTGACCAAACGACTCGCTGGAGCCCCAGACTTGGAGCGCTGGAATTTTACCTTGAAGTCTGGTTATTTATAGTTTCATAAATGTCTTCGGCGCAGGAAATATGAGGCTGGCACAGGGAAGACGATTTGGTGGCTCATTACAACAAATTGAGTTAAGCTTTCAATTAAATCAAGCCTTTCGCGCGGCTTTTCCAGGATTATGTCAAAGTCGGCAAAGCGTCGGAAAAAAACAATCTGTCCTCTGGCTCTAAATAGACACTTTCAATTTCAAGACATGTTTCCATCAGTAAGTTTTAGTTGCAATCTGAAATACTTTGTTCCAGAGAGGGTGGCGAAGAAGGTTTTCACTAAACTCTGTGAGAATGAAAAAACCCACATCACAAATCCAGACTTGAAAGCTGTTGATGAATCAACATCGCTCTGTTAAGATTGAGATATAATGATAATAACAATCATAACTTCTTCCAAAGGGTCCACTATAGACCACAAATTGTGTTTGTTTGTTTGTTTGTTTACTTACAAGCACAAGTTGATGCCGCCTGCTTTAAGTGGAGAAAACGGGCCTCATCAGGATGAACTTTGTAGTTTGTGTGGATGGTGATGGTGTCAGTGATCAAACCAGGAGGGAGAAACATTCTTTCATGATTTTGCTTGACTGATTATCCAGAGAGTGTTTTTTTTATAAAAGGAAATCTCCGAATGTCATAAAACATCAACTTCTTTGCTCATTCGGCTTCACCAAAGCCACTAAAAAGCAGTCGGATTTCTACCAGTCTGAACTAAAGTGTTGCCAGAATTTTCGGAGGCCATCTGGTGGGATTTTGCCGTGACTTTTTATTCTGTAGCTATTTTCCACTGCGTCCAGCCAGACAAACATGTGCGGCAAATAAAAGCAGAGCAGGAAGGTGAACGCCAAAAAAACCATCTTTGATGGGAGCCGTTAAATGGAGGGATAATCCCTGGAAGAAAACTGGAACCAGGACTACTGTGGGTGGTCAGGACCCAAGTGGCAAAACAAACACGTGGATACGTTTCTGCCTTCAGCCTGAGTGACTAGATGTTTACTAACTAATTCTGAACGACCGGCTCGCATTAATCTTCCACAGAAAACCTGCAGCTTGTTTGTAACGCCGATCCATCCTCGGAATGCCGTTTGTAAAAGGTCTGCATCAGAGTCCCATCGGCCCATCGCTGCTCTTTTTAATCTGGGGAAATCAAAGCCAAGTAAACACGGCTTTGGTATGGCAAATTCCTCAAGCCAAACTCAAACTCCAGCAGTCAAGTTTCACACATCTGGAGTTGCGTGGAGTCTGATACCCTTCACGTGTAGCGGCAGCACTGTGTTCCGACACTAATTCTCTACAAATACATGGGTGGAGGGGGGTGGGAATGATCCACAGGCTTCTGTTGGTATGGAGACGTCAGGGTTCCTCAGAGGCGGCCCAAGTCGCCTCTGCATACATTTCCAGGCTCGAGACAAGTTTTCCCAATAATCCAGCTGTCAGGACACACGAGCTTCGCATCACAACAACAACATTTTTTTTTTTTTTCAATCTTGTTTTGCAAAGTTCACTGCATCCAAGGACCAAATCCAATGGAAGTGTGAGTACAGACAGCTGCGTCTCTTATCTCTTCTGCACAGTTTTGAAGAAGCAATCCAGTGTTTTATTAACAACGGCAGGATTTACAACGTCGACATTGTTGGAAACCATATAGGATTTCACTAAGATCAGCAGTAGCTGGGCTACTGTGACAACTTTAATGAAGTATAACTGCGACTTTCAGGCGTTTCTATTTCAAGGGTCTTTGACTTCTAAGACGTAATTATGGTGAAGCCGCGTTTTGCGAGGATCCCTCAAAAAGTCTCGCGATACCACTTCCAGGAAGAAACACAAAGCTGGCAGTTCGATATCCCACGGTGTGACTCGGCGTTCAGCAGCGGATTACTCCTGGGTTCAGCCTGAGATTAGCAGCAAGTGCGGCAAAGTCTCAACCACAACAGTCTTCCTGGATCTTTCCTTGACCCCGGTGAGGTTCCAACTCCACAAATGTCACAGCAAGAGCTTCACGGCCTCGGCTACGGTTTCACCCGTCTGCCTTTCAGACCTGGAAGCCAACAGGTAGAGGAGAATAGGCCTATAGTGTCCTCTCCTTTTTCCCGTCCCTGCCCTGCCTTTTCTCCATTCTCTCCATCGCTCTTTTCTTTCCCCCGCCGTCTAATCTCTTCTCAGGTTCAGGATCCCAAGTCGGGACTCTTTGAGGAGGAGGAAATATGGAGTTGGGTAAACATCAGGGCTCCCATTGCAAGGATTACAACACCCATATATCACAGTGACAAGTGCCTTTTCAGCAGGTGACAAGTCGCCAGGCCGCTGTGCGAGCCGGGATCCAATGTCACTTCCTATCGCCGCCGTGAAACACTGATAGCACTGCCATCACCATTTTCACAACACTGCGTCACTTTACCAGGATCTGGTGTCGACGTGTTCTCAGCCAACATCTTCAGATCGGTTCGGGGTCTTGCGCACATCATCGCGCCTCATGTCTGGCTGGTGGGCGTCTCCGGAGCGGTAACAACACAAACAGATGGTGAGACTCCACGGAAGAGCGGGTCCTTTGATCCTGTGCGAGTGAGCCGCTGCTCATCGCCCGTCCCTCCGTCTCACTCTCTCCTCTCCGTGGAGCCAAGTGGCACGCATGGTGACACTCGACTGGATGCGCCGTTGCTCCGGCGGTCAGGTCTAACGGCAAGAAAATGTGAAACAGAGATCAGGCCTCATTTGAGCCAATGCACTTTTTGGTCCAGGAGCAACAAAAGGGTCCATGAGGTGGTAGCTCTTCCCAACCTCCACGGGTTCCATGTGTTCATGCATTTGTATCTAAGACATAAAATGACAACCTAAAGAAATTAAATGTAAAAAATAAAAAATAAAAATTCAATTAGCCAAATAAGCAAACTTTTCCAAAGAGTTGGGTGCATCCAACAATTCCCAAAAGTGATGCACAGCAGAGGGACACAAGCAACTTTTCCGTCGTAGTTATTCTTGCGTTGGAGCTTTTCAGAGCTGGGAGTTTAACAGCTTGGGGAGGAGCCAGAGTCTTTGGATTATAATTATTATTAACTGGGCTTTTGATTCAAAGTGGAAAATGCATGACAGCCTAGCATTTATTATATTAATGATTACAATTTTTGGGAGGTAAAGTTGGAAGAGATTCAGAGGGAATAGAGTGCAGGAAATCACATTTAACTGTGTGATTTTGGTTTTATTAATTATGCTATTTATGCTCTTTCTGCCTAGGAAGGCCAGTGCATCGTCTGCAGAGTGTAAGAAAACATGTTACACAACAATCTGGACAAAAAAAAAATGTCTTTTTGTTTGTCTTAAACTACAAGTCTGAACTGAACTTTCTCTCTCAGGTCAGCCAGACGTCACCATCCTGTCCTGTCAGACTCTTGGTCCACAATCGTAGCTCCACTGGCCTCGACAGATGAGGTATATTATGTAAAAAACATGTGTTTCATGAGTGTAGACAGAAGCACAACTACATACTTTCAGTGTTTCCCCATGGGACAAATCTTTTTGAACAGGAAAACTTGACCTCTGCAGGGAAAAAGAAAATCTCATCCAGGACATTTTATGAGAAATATTGAAGAAACAAAACTGCTTTGGTCTTTTTGGTATCACCTCAAGCGCAATTTTTTTTTTTTTTTTTTAAGGCTGCTCTTTATTTTATTTTAGAGTTGAAGAGCTGAAAAACATCTGCACATTTACTGCACGCACAGCTGTCGGATGCTGCCGGAAAACGCTGACTCGCCCGCTGGCTCGGCGTGTACGACTTTACGCTGTCTGAGCTTTTTTCCCCTTCATCTTTGAATTAAGCCAACAGAATACAACACAGTGTCTGAGAGACTGATATTAATAAGTACCGCGCTGTAAATGTTGCCAAGGCATCTCTGCAAATATGAATCAGGCCTTCTGGGGGAAATGATCGTCATTACGATGAAAAGCCCAAACACAGATTTATATTTTACTTCCCGCTCGTCGTTCCTGCTCTGTGTCATAACGATAAGCATCAGTTTCAAACACACGTTATCCACTTCCTGCCGGGTTTTCTCTGTACTTTATGAGAGGCTTTGGGGCAGGATGACTAATTAACAGCATTAGCCTCTGTAGTGAAGAGGGAAGGGATGATGTCTGAATGTAACGCGCGTGTGTGTGTGTGGAGCAGCAGTGTGTAAGCCTCATCTTGTTTTCATTCCTGGGTCCTGCGGTTTCAGCTCTGAAGCCGAACTGCAGGACCAGAGGTTTTGTCACTGTGTGACCTGACAGCTTCAGGAGCTTCGATGACCCTGACAGTTCTCCCCACCTCGGTTGGGAGTCGCTTTACTCCGATCGCTTCCTGTGTGAAGACTCCAGCAGAGTGGCAGGATTGGCATTCACTGGCCGGTGAAGCAGTCCAGTTATCCACATATCTTGTGTTATTTTGGAAGGAGACCAAATCAGACGCAGAACTCTTCGCCATACAGAAGGTGACGGGTGAGATGCTCTTAGATTTTTGTTTTTTTTCTGCAACACGCTGTCTTGTTGGCTTGTTTGAAGACCACGGTGTTGTTGGGGAACAAAACAAACAGGTCATGTTAGGGGAAAAGTGCCCAGGCAGCAGAGTGCTGAGCTGATGTTGAGCTGACTAAACTAACTGAAAACCTCAGAGGTGGATGGAAGCAGCGCTGATGTGCCGGCTGCAGTCCAGACACAGAGCTGAGCTCTGCAGTACCACGTGCACGCATGTGGTAACAAAAGAAGTTGAGGAAAATGTCTTGGTAACTTGCTGAAGTTGAACCCGCAAAAAAAAAAAAATAACAATAATAAAAATAAAAACTTTGCTCCCTGAAACAAATAATTTGCTCCGAATGACTTTGCAGATTCTCTCTCAGGTCGATTCGGGTTCACTCTGCATTACTGCAAGGCAGGCAAAACCATACAGCCTGACAGGGCTTCCCCGACTCCCTGACATCATCGCTGCGTGTGGCGGTCGCAATTTGCATAGCAACACATTGTTGTCATGATGACAACAACAAACAAAGCACATTCTGGGCCAGAAGAAGGTATTTCTCAGGGGTTGCAGCCTCAGACAGTGAACTTTGATTAAATACAGAATCTTAGCGCGGTAGCGGTGAAGGCAGGGTCCATTCTGACCGGAGATGTTGCGTGTGTGTGCTCGGCGCCGGTAGCCAGGTGGCCCAAATCAAGGGTTTTTGGTTGTGGTTGTGGTTGACGAGCGACTGCTGCTGCAGGGTCGTCATAGAACCAAGGCGAGACCACCTCGTCCAGGCAGTCTGGCCTCCACTCAGTTTATTCTATATCAGACTGAAGCAGTCAAATACCGTGAAAAAAAGCAAGTCTCAGGTGAAAAACTATCAGGCTGTACAACTCCTCTGGCAGGAGGGGAGGGGGAGGGGCACGGGAGGAGGATGTGGGTCGCTAGGCACTTCTTTATCAAGCACTTCAGCACTACATGTTTTTATTTATTATAGGTTTGTCTCTGTTTTCTTTTTATTGTTGGAATGAATGTAATGCAGCCGACCACCTGAATTTCCTTCAGGATTAATAAAGTTTATCTAATCTAATCTAATCTAATCTAATCATTCATCACATACAAAGCAAAACGGCCGTGAAACAATAAAGTGCATATCCAGAAAAAAAACAAAACAATCCAAGCTGGTCGGAGAGACGCAGGGCTCACCTGGGACCGCCGCAGCTGAATGCCGTACAGGAGAATATTCCAGCAACTGGCTGCTGAAGCTGCCAGCTCCGCCATGGCCGTGGCCTCTGCTGCTCCGACAGCTGACGGCCTGTCCGACACACTCACACACACCTGTCAAAAGCACAGGATACAGCATCTGATCAGGCAAAAGGAGACAAAAAAAATAATGTAAAAAAATAGAGCTGTCAGTCGATTAAAAAAATGAATCCGATTAATCGCATGGTTTTCCATAGTTAACTCACGATTAATCGCAAATTAATCGCGTATTCTTTTATCTGCTCTAAATCTACCGTAAACTGATATTTTTTAATAATCTTGCAGCATGTTTAAAAACAACGGCCTCAGCATCAAGACAGATCTGAAAGGAAACAGTACGCGCTGCCCCCTTATTTTAAAAAAAAAAAAAAAATACTGTTCTTGATCGTTGAAGCAGCCGTTGGAACGTCCATCGTACAGAGCTGCCGACTGGTTAGGTCCAGATTGGCTCTGGCACAGCACAAAATGCAATCACAAGCGTGACAATATTTTGAGTACAGTTTTGGCAGATGTCCTAAAAGCTGCTAGTTAGTGTTTTTAAATATGAAGTCTTTGATGTGTTGCCCCAAAAAGGCAAAAACCCAGAGAACAAGAACACAAGTGGGTTTTTTTGGCCTTGGTTTGTCAGTAATTCTTTGTTTTTGTTTCATGTTTTTGTTTTGTTTTTTTATGACAAATTCTTGTTTGTTTGTTTTTTATTCTGCATCGACACCCAAAACAATTTCCTTCCTGAACTCAGTGCAGCTCGCCGAGCGGACACACACGGCAGATTATACCCAGAAAGCCCATTAAACACACACACACACACCAGGGTGGCACAAACCCGGTGCGAGGTACAAATACAGCAATCTCAAGGTCTTCACGCTGCTCCTGGCCAATTTCACAGCCTCCAAGAACAAATCCACCCACTTTCTTCGGCTTTTCCCGCTCCCAAAGTGGAAAATCTGGCCTGTTTTCCTTGAGTCTTACCAGCAGGTTATCATAATGTGTAACTGGGGTTTGACGCTACGGCGGAGAACAACCTGCTGAGGTCAGTTATCAGAAAAGGCCTCTGTGGCAGTTTTTCAGCCAACACAAAAATCACTTTGTAGATTTAATTCCCGCAAAGTGCTCCTGTTTGCAGATGGTCCTGCAGAACCCGGAGTCTGCAGCTTGAGACGGTGAAACATCCCTCACTTTAAAACCAGACCAAGGTCAAAAACTGCAAACTGAAAACGGCTTTTCCTCGTAAAACGATGTTGTCATCGCACCGTCACTGTCACGTGACCAGAAAAAACAAGGCATGGCATGCGGCGGCAGCGGCACAAACAACAACGATGGCGGCGAGCGGAGTTGTCTTTGTATTGCAGGCGCTTCAAGGTTTGTTGGCGTAGCAGTAATTCCACCTCGTCGTCGGTCCACAGGACAGACTCAGTTTTTTTCCCCTCCACTCGCCATTGTTTCTTTTTCGTGCTTGCCGTGTAGCGGAAATGGACTTATTTTTATATTCTGGGTCCGTTGGCTGTGTCAGCGTCTGTTAACAGCGCCATCTTTCGGTGTGGCATACGCATTACATCGTTTTCACCCTCCGTTCCGTCTCCATCTGCCAACTTTTTTCCACCCCGGGAAAGAAAACAAAAAACCGTTAACGTTCTCGCGTGGACAGGGCCTAAAACTAGACCAAGGTTCAAACTGCTCTTCCCTTCATCTTAGTTTGTGAGTGAACTGGATGCACATCTACCACCTCCTGTACTGGACAGCAGTGTCCCAGCCTGACATGACCACGGCTGACCAGCAGAGCTCTACTGCCCCCCAAACAGACAAACAGGCGGCTGTTTGAAGTCAGGTCTTCTGTTGTTCTGCTTCAAAGCTTCCCTACCGAGTCGCTCCGTGTGTGTGTGTGTGTGTGTGTGAGTTGGTGTTTCTGCTTCTGCAGCCAGTGTGTGTTTTACACACAGCGTTGTCAGTGTTGTCTTTAGCTTTAACCCAAGTCTGGAGGAAATGAAGGCGAGTCCGTCGGCCCGGGGTTCGGAGGTCAGGCGCGTCATCTTTAAAAATGGGACGCGGCCTTTCAGAAAGTGCTTCAGGGCATTTGTTTTGTCGGACTTGTGTCTGTTTGTTATTCCGACGGTGGCGGGAGGCGAAGGTCTTCACGAAGGCCCGGAGCCGCAGAGCCGTGTCGGGTTTCTGCAGAGCGACACAACTCGGCAAGGTGGACCACAGCTGACGTTTTTACAGGCGCATGGAGAAGGAAAAGAAAAAAAAAAAAAAAACAAAAACAGACTTGGCACCAAGTGAAGTTTGTGTAGGACGTCTTCAGTGCCAGATGTCTGTTTTCGTGGACGTGAGGAAAAGTTCATGCAGAGTGTGAGAAGCAACGTCCATTTGTTTGTGTGCCTCTGATGCAGCCAAACATTTGAAATACACTCACACACACACACACACACACACACACACACACACACACACACACACACACACACACACACACACACACACACACACACACACACACACACACAAAACCTGCAACTAAGAACTCACCCAGATGAGGACGGGTGGGTGGAGGGGAGCTCGCTCGGCTGCCTGCAGCTCCGTCAGCAGGGTCTCCACCTCAGACAGGCGGGGATCACCCACCTGCAGAGAAAACACTTTTCTTCCTCTAAATTCTTCAGATTTTGTTTTTTTGTTGGTATTTTTTATATATATATTTTGTCAGAAGTAAAAAAGAAATCGTGGACTTACAGACACCTGGATGAAGTTCCAGTGTTCCAACAAACACCTGCTGCTGGCTCCTCCCACCAGGTCAGGGACGACATGCAGCTCCTGTCAGACGGTTGAAAAAAAAAAAATAAAAACATTAAAATCAAGTCACCGTCATCAAAGCATCATCGTGAGCGACAGCGGAGGGGTCAGGAGGTCAAGGCAGCCTTATGGTTTGAGTTCCAGCCACTTCTTCCATCATCATCTCCTCCTCCACCTCCACCTGTCTGTTTCTTGTTGGCAGAGAAGAACTCTCTGCCACGCGACAGCGACTGTGGCTGTAATCAGGGGCTCGTGGGAAGAAAACAGAGAGGGCGATAATAAAACAAAGGATTCCTTTCTGGGCTGCTTTTGTGTGCGTGAGAGCTCGCAGGGGGGAAAAAAAATCTCCTTACTCTCCTTACAAAAACTGGATGGTGGGCAATTAGACATGAATCAACTTTAATTTCATTAAGCAGCAAACTGAGTCAAACGTCGACTGCAGAGATGAATCACTGATCAGACGACCTAGCAACCTAGCATCGACATCGTGTGACCTTCACAAATCCTCCAGATTCACATCCACAGAAGTTCTGAAAAGAAACGGAGGCGCTACGACAGTCACAGGGAAGGTGACGGAAACACTGGCGCTCCATTAGAGGCCGTGACCATGGAAGGCCGATGAGCCGCGTCTGCTCTGCGACTGAGGGACGGCGCTGAGGTCGAGGGTCGGCTGTTGGAGGCCGCCGCAGTGTTGATTCATGCGTCTGCGGCGGGCAGCGCCGCTTTCTTCCCAGCGTTATCTCCTCGTTAGCGAGCCGTAAAACACGTTGCCGTCCCTGCAGAGACTTTGTTCCTGAAAGTGATGATGAAAGTGATGGATCAGAAAGAGTAGTCAAAATAATAATAATAATCAAACTCGAGGACAAAATTGAAGACGGTTTCATGTCCGACGATGGAAGGAAAAGACGAAAGCAGCTCAGGGACGAACTTTTGACTTTTGACTCTTTTTGGTAACATGAAAACAAAAACATGTGGGAAATGAAAACCTTTTTTTTCCCATCATGTCTGCTTCCCATCATATCTATGAACTGCTGCAGCTTCTTATATTGATCTTCAACCCATTTGCTTTTACGACACTGCTTGCACGTAGAAGAATATTATTATTACATTGGAAATCTAAAAATCCTGCTAAAGTTTCTCTGTGGTTTAGTGACTTGACACAATTCATTCAATTAGAGAAAATAAAATACAGTCATAAACTGCTGCTGGTGGGAGGAGTCGGACGTAAGTCTGTTGTTCCAGACCTGCTGAGGATTGTTGGAATGTTTGAATTGTAAATTTGGAACTGTAAAAAAAAGGGGGGAAAGATGAAGGAGGTCTGGATGAAGCAGAAGGAGATGAAGAGGAGGAGGAGGAGGAGCAGAAGGCCAGAGCCTATCAGTGAACACTCAGTAAATCAGGGAAAACTGGGGGGTTCTGGGTGTCGAAACACACAAACAGACTGGGAAAGAGTGAGAGAGAGGCAGAGAGGAGTTGTTGTCAAGTCAAGGTGGACCGTGTGAAATTGATCTCGATGAAAAAAAAAAGTAGCTGTGAATCGGAAGCAAACAAAAGCTGAGCAGGAGCGCTTGTGGACCGTCGTGGAGAAATGAGAGTCTGGTGTGAACAGGACAGCTGCAGTTTGCGCACGATTTTCGTTGGTGCTTCTGCATCCAGTACGAACCCGGCGTTAGCCTTTCTGTTCCTTTTACCAACCACTAGTTGGCGCCCCCTGGCCGATTTCTGGTAAGAAATACTTTACATGATGGAGTTAAAACTGCCTTAAAATTCAGAATAACAACATTTTACACATGCAATTCAAACCACGATTAATTGCAGTTAACTCTGAAGATTCTGCGATCGATCGTCATTAAAAAAAAAAAAAAAAAAAAAGGAATTGTTTGACAGCCCTAATTTATTTCTACATTTATTTTGAAAGGTCAAACTCCTACCATGTCCAAGGGTCCCACCGCCTTCTGCAGCGCGTCTGCCAGCTCGACGGCTGCTGCCGATCCACCCGTGACCACGCAGGCCGAGCGAGACAGGTACTCTGAAACACACAAGTTTCCAACGTTTAGAGGAGACAAAAACAACGCGGTCGCACAAAATTCCTACCCACACACCGGGATTGGGGGAGGTGATGGTGGGATAAAACCAGTTGGCGGGCCGGACTTTGGACATGCCTGCCCCAAGAGGTTCAAATTGGTATACTTTGCTTAAAAAGTTTATAAGTGAAAAAAATAGCAAGGAATTTGTATGAAGATTATAAGGTGACTGTAGGTCCAGGTGGCGCTGTTGGAACGCAGCTACGCCCCCTGATTATTCCCCATTTTTTTCCAGTTGTGACTCCCGTGTCCCGACTTGCTGGAACCGCCATTTAGTTCGGGACCAAAGTGAACAAAAGCGCCAAAGAATTTTGTGCCGCTTGTGTATGTACAGCGGGTCGTCCATCTGGTCTCCTGCTATTCATGTTGAAGCGGGAGCCGCTGACAAAGAGACGTTTTCCAGGACATTAAAATAAAAGGCACCGCCTCTTCGTGTGTGTGTGTGTGTGTGTGTGTGTGTGTGTGTTTGTGTGTGTGTGTACACTGTGAAGGGATGAAAGCTCCGCTCACCTCTGACAATCGACTCTGCAGCAGCCAAATCTCTCTTGTAGGTGACCTGGTGGAAGACACGAGGAGACATTGAAGCACCCAAACACCTGAATCAGGAAATAATATAAATACAGAACTACCCGAAAAATTAGAGTATCAAGTAAAATTGTTTTATTTTGCCAATTTAACATCAAAGATGAAAGCAACACATTTTATTGAGCCATTCCACGCAAATTGACATCTCAAGCAGTTCCTTGTTGTCACTTTGCTGATGAAGATGTTCAGCTTATTAAAGCCACAAACCCACAAACTCAGAAAATTAGAATAGTGTGAAAAGCTTCAGTTTTGTAGCTTCAAAGAGTCCAAAGAATCCAAAACCCCTGCAAAAGGCTCCTGAGCCTTTAGAAAGTCTGTCCTGTGATGAAAATTCTAGCACTCCACGACCAGCCTTCTTCCGTGGTTGAGAAGCCGGGTCTCCGTGAGTTTGGAGCCACCTTACACTCCAAGCCGCTGTCCCTCCCTGTTTTGTTTTGTTTTTTTAATTTTGAACTAAATGAATTTTTCTACCATGCTTGACGCAACCTCTGGTTGTTAATTCACTTCACGTTTGTTTGAGGATGCACTTTGTAGAAATATACGTGACTTACCTCCACAAATACCTTTACAGATAAGCCATCGTTCTGTTCAACTATTCAAGGTTGCACTTTTTTGTTAAAATTGAGGTTTTTTTGTTCCGTTATACTTCTGTGATGACATTAAAAAATAAATACTTGAAGAGCAAAAACATCTGTTTGCTGTTGTAGACAGGCCAGAGCAACTGAAATATCAGTTTTCCATCGCTGCATCCTGCACAAACTGCAGATTATATGGAGATTGTATTAGATATAAAAAATATGAACTCATCGGTTACCATCGGTTATCGGCCGTGAGAAGCAGGAAATTATCGGTTATCGCGATCGGTTGAAATTTTTCAAACCGTGCATTATGAAAAAGAAACAGAAGATTGACATTTACAACTCATTTCTATTTTCTACTCCTGGTGCTCTTAGCTTGAAGACCACCGTCTCCTCCTCATCCACCTCCTTCACCATTACGCACTCCAGCTCACCTTCCACAGCGTCGGCGGACCTGGGATGAGTTTGGCCTTGGTGCCGCAGTACTGCAGAGCCAGGTGGAGGCACTCGGTGCCAAACTCAAGGTCAGAATCGGTGCACTGCGGAGGAATGGGAAGGAGAGAGAGAGAGAGAGAGAGAGAGAGAGAGAGAGAGAGAGAGAGAGAGAGAGAGAGAGAGAGAGAAGGTCGCTCGTCATGCAAAAGGTGGGAGAAGTTTCTGGAGACAAACTGAGAGGACTGTCCACGTTTAGCAAGACCCTGAATTCAAAGACCAGCCAGCCTGGACCCGGAAGTCTGGAACCTTCCAGCCCCTTATGGCCATCCTGCTCCATGTATCTGGTCTAATTTGAAGTGATTGTGTTGTGTTGTCAACTGTGGCTGCAGTTGTCAACAACAGTCCTAGCCAGAACATTAGAATATTGTTGTATTTCTCCATGTGTGAACTCTTCTGAGCCAACAACCCAAGACAGACTTTCTAAAGGCTCAGGAGCCTTTTGCAGGTGTTTTGGATTCTTTGGACTCTTTGAAGCTACAAAACTGAAGCTTTTCACTGTATAATAATTTTCTGAGTTTGTGGGTTTGTGGTTTTATTAATAAGCTGAACATCTTAATCAGCAAAGTGACAACAAGGAACTGCTTGAGATGTCAATTTGCGTGGAATGGCTCAAAAAATTTGTTGCTTTCATCTTTTATGTTAAATTGCCAAAATAAAACAACTTTTACTTCATGTTCTAATTTTTCAGGTAGCGCCTGTACACTGTGCACGTTACAATCTTTTTTCATTTCCAAAAACTTTTTTATTTAAACTCTCCAACCATTACTCTCTTGCCTGATGGGTACACAAGTGCAAAGGATGATGGGTAGGCAAGAGATGGACCCGACATGGAACAGAAACATGCAAGGCCTTCAGACAGTTTGATATCAGTAACACATCCAGGAATAATCAATTTCACGATAAATAGACGGTGTATAAATAAATATCTTTTAGATATCGTCACCCTATCAAAATAATGGCCTCAGTCATTTTTTTTTTCCAAGTTTTTGGGAAAACACAAAAAGAGATGGGCAGCATTATCAAGAGATGATTGAAGCCGAAAACTCATTTTTTTGTCAAAAATGACTCGGGCCTTTATTTTAATAGGGTGACGACATATTTAACGTGCTCTGTTTTCCCACACAGGACCCCGGCCAGTTATCACCACCGGCGCCTCCCCTCCTTCTGGCTGCCAGGACTCCCTGACGTCCCACCTCGGCTTTCACCGCTTCCCAGAACCGCCGTCTGCTCTTTTCACAGGGTGGTACAGCAGATATTTCTACTCTGCGGGGGGGAATATTTTGACGTTCCAAGCGCGGATCACACAACGGCAGTTTGGACTGAGGCGATGAGCTCATGCCGCTGCCGCGGCGACTACAAAGAGGCGGCGCTGCTACCTGAGATTAGAGCGGCGGGTAATATTTTATCACGCTGAGAGACAAACCAGTGGACGGGGTCGTGGGGGGGTCTTTCCATTGTGGGGGTCCCTGGAACAAGAGAAGGAATTGCAGCAGGGAACTGCTCTCGGTCTTCCCGTAATTTAACCTTATAAGCATTTTCTGGCTGGACAAAAAGCTGTGACGGTGGTTGGGGGGCGAATGGATAAAGTGTCCCCCCCTTGCTTTTGTCTTACCCCCCCCTCCAGTTCTTCTGCCCCTCAATGGATGTCAAGACACAAAATGTGGCACTCTCACAGATTTTTCATGAGCATGTCCTACAGTCCTAACCTGACACTGCCCCACCCCCTGGCTGCAGAGGTAGATAGGTAGGTAGGTAGGTAGGTAGGTATAGTAGATAGATAGATAGATAGATAGATAGATAGATAGATAGATAGATAGATAGATAGATGATAGATAGATAGATGGATAGATGGAGATAGATAGATAGATAGATAGATAGATAGATAGATAGATAGATAGATAGATAGATAGATAGATAGATAGATGGTGGGTAGGTAGGTAGGTGGGTAGGTAGGTAGGTAGGTAGGTAGGTAGGTGGGTGGATAGGTAGATAGATAGATAGATAGATAGATAGATAGATAGATAGATAGATAGATAGATAGATAGATAGATAGATAGATAGATAGATAGATAGATAGATAGATAGATAGATAGATAGATAGATAGATAGATAGATAGATAGATAGATAGATAGATAGATAGATAGATAGATAGATAGATAGATAGATAGATAGATAGGTAGATAGGTAGGTGGCAGGCAGGCAGGTAGGCAGGCAGGTGGGCAGGGTGGGTGGGTGGCAGGGTGGCAGGTAGGTGGGTGGGTGGGTGGGTGGGTAGGTAGATAGATAGATAGATAGATAGATAGATAGATAGATAGATAGATAGATAGATAGGTAGATAGGCAGGCAGGCAGGCAGGCAGGCAGGCAGGCAGGCAGGCAGGCAGACAGACAGACAGGTAGGTAGAACTTTGTCCCGCTTCTTCCTATTCAGAGAGACCACCTCTCCACCTCTCCACCTCTCCCTCTCCGCAGGTGTGAATACGCCCTGAATCTTTGGAACTCCACTGGTCTTGACACCGGGTCGTGAAGCCGAGAAATTCACAGTAACTGCCACAGCAAGCAGGGGGCTTCACAGGTCAGACGCATGTGTGTGAGCTCTCAGCCCTCCGCAGTCTTCAGACCCACCTTTGGTTCTGAAGAACCGGGCTGATGGAGTCACGGTTGAGTGAACGTACTTGGGGAGGGGGGGGGGGGGCTTCTAATTTGCAGCAGACTGGCAGTCGGTCCGTGTCCAGAGAGAAAGACGACATTCATGACAACACCACGTGTGTGCCGCTGCACTTCAAAAACAATCTCGTTTTGGCATTCAATCGGAATCCACCTCCTCGCTGCCGCTAACTTCAGCGCTCTCAGTCTGTGCTAAAGTGTTCCCAGACGGCAGCCGGCTGAGTGTGAAAACCAGCCGACCTGCTGCGGCTCTCCAGGAAGGAGGGCAACCCTGCAGGTTCTGGCACATCAGGAGCTTCGCTATGATTTATGAGACTCGCGGCCGACGTTGTCATCCCATCGGATTCGGAAAGGAACATAAATCTCGATCTGACGTCTGCTCCGAAAAATAACTGGAAGCTCCTCGGGGTGAAATGGTATTGTATAAAATTCATCGTCATCACCATCATCATCATCATCATCGTCATCACCATCATCATCATCATCATCATCATCATCGCACCCGTCCGTCTGCAGGAGGGCTAATGTTGCCACTGAATAAATCACATTTACAGGCCTAAGTTCTGGACCAAACTAGTGGCAGGTTAATGGTACTGCAAGGGCAGATGTCCAATTTGTCTCCCGGCTGTCGTTCATCAAATATTCTGCCAGTCGTTTTAAAATAGAGTGGAGAATGATTGATGATTTCTTCAGCCTCGTCCTTAAAATAACTCGACCAGAACGGTTTGAATTTCTGTCAGAGAATTCATTAATTTCTCACTCATCCGCTGAAGGGGAATAAAGAGGGAAAATGTAACCGCAAGATAAATTTCTCCACATTAAAAAGGAACCCGACGGATGGAACCAGATGGAATGATTCACCAAACCTTCTGATTAATTTCAAATATTCATCTGGAAAAGAGAGACCGCAGGCAATATGTGAAAAACGGAGGGGGAAGGTTTCTTTAAACAGCACCTGCTGAAAGTCCGTCTGTCGAGACCAAAGCGGGAAGATCTGCTGAGGAATGACCTACATTTGCAGCATCATCTCCCCATCCTCTGCTGCTGCTGCTGCTGCTGCTGCCTCCAGCCACCTGGCTCTGCCCGAAGGCATCACTGTTGCTGTGTCTCAGTTCAGGCTCTGCATCCTGGAAGGACGCATTTTGAAGGCCAGTTGCGTCATAGCACTGCGTGAAGGCTCCTCCCAACTCCCAAAAGTCAGAAGGACGCTCCAAATGCGTCCTGGGAATGCACCCTACTGTTAGCCCATTCCAAGGCTACACCGCTACTATCCTTCACCTCCTTCTGTATCCCAGGATGCTTTGCCTGCTGCTGCAAAGCATCCTGGGATCCTGGGAAGTCAGCTGCAATTAGCGCCATCTACTGGCAAAGACATGAGGTATAAATTGAAGTACTGAAGTTTCACATAAAGTATCCAGTTTTCAACGCAGGGTTTTTACTGATTTGAACATCCAACGCCATCGTTAGATGGCGAACCAATGGTTAGCTTGATGCTATGAAGACGTCACTTCCGGGGTTGGCCAGCAGGAGGGAACGGCGGTGACGCAACCAGGAAATACGCCCAAGGCTAGACCGTCCCGTGTGGTGACCAAGGGAGGCGGGGTTTGGGTTGGTCCTTCTGGGCCGGGTCCTTGGGAGGACGCTTCCTTCAGACGGAGGACGCTTCCTTCAGACGGAGGACGCTCGGTTTGAAGGGTGCAGACCCTGAATTGAGACACAGCCTGTGTGTCACTTTCGACTCTGTGATTTGCTGCTCGCTCTGTATCCAGCAAAAAAAAGGCGTAAAGCTAAAAGCTAATGAGGCTCATTGGGCTTAAACAACAACAACAGTCTCGCCGTACCCTCTGATACGCCTGACGGATGACGTCGTAGGTGAAGCCCTGAGGCATCTCGCTGGCCCGGTACCTGGCTCGCTCCAGAGAGTGGTCCAGGTAGCCCTCGGAGGTGGCTGCGATCACCGTGGAGACCAAAGGTCGAACGGCTCCTGCTGCCTGAACATTGGAAAATAAAAAAGGAGAAACTTTACGCTAGACATACGTGTTAACACGTCATCTCTGATGGTCTTTATTCACTTTAAACAGACAGAACATGCAGACTTGTTGCTAAAACAGCAAAGACTGCACAAGACAGTGTTGGGATATTGTTTCCACGTCGTCTGTACTCAAACTAGACAGTGTTTTTTTGTCTCGGCGGTGTTGAAACCTAAATGGATGAGCTGCCAGAGTTCATCGCACAAGCAGGAGCAGCAAAAAAAAAAAAAAAAAAAAAGGAAGAAAGGACGTCAGGGAGCTCCCACTTTTTTCCACGACGTGTGCGCGCTGCGTTCAGCAGCAGGAATGTTTCCGTACGTCGCCGTCGCAAGACGAGCCGCAGAGATGCAACTGCTGAAGCCAAAAAGCTGAGCTTGTTTGGATCAGGCTGCATTCTGCTGCACTGCTGCTGACCCTCCGCTCTGCTCTCCTGCTCCAACCAAAGAGCGCTTCTGGACGACGTCTGAGCTAGAGTTGAGGTTAAACTAGCTGCTGCGCTACCGAGCCCGAGGACCAAGGACAGAGAACTCCCGCCATCAGCCTCACACTCCCCAATAAGTTCCTGGCAGGAGCTGCGTCCTCCCCTGCAAGATTTAAGACTCCACTGGAGACCATTCACTCAGTCAGTGGAAGGTTTGGAGAAGACACGACAGCTGCTTCCCAAGCCGTGACATTTATTCAACCATTCAATGTGGCGCGTGACGACCTGTTGCCTGATGGGGACCTGTTGCAGTCAAAGCAAGAGCAGTCACAGCGGCACCAGGCCTCCTTCACACCTGCTCCACGCTACCATCTCCACACGGCCTCTGTCACTGCAGGGACTACCCGGAGAATTAGAATATCCAGTAAAAGTTGTTTTATTTTGGCAATCTAACATAAAAGATGAAAGCAACACATTTTATTGAGCCAATTCCACGCAAACTGACATCTCAAGCAGTTCCTTGTTGTCACTTTGCTGATTAAGATTTTCAGCTTATTAAAACCACAAACCCACAACCTCAGAACATTATTATAAAATTTGAGGGTTTTTTTTTTAAGCTGCAAGACCTGATCAGCAAAATCCAAAGAAATAAAAACTTGAAATATATTGATTTGCATATTATTCCTTTATATAATATGTCACATTCACCTTTTAAGTTGAATTGCAGAAGTACAGCAACCTTTTCAGCATATTCTAATTTTCTGGGCAGTACCTGCATAGGCATTTCTTTATCACGATGAGGTCAGCCTCTGTTTTATTTTTTTCCTGTGACGTAACTTATTTGCTTTGCGTAGAAATTAAAGCATTTTAAATGAGTGGAAACAAAAGATTATTTTGCTGTTGTTTCAATTGTTTAAAAAGTCAAAGAATCCCAAAACCATCATTTTTCTTTGGCTTGCTTCACTCGTGCCTCAGCGGCTAATTGCGCCATTAATCCATCATGAAACCAGCGGTCTTCTAATTATTTGCATAGCTGAATCAACAGCCGGAAAGCCAAAGAAAGGTGGATGATTTCATTCTCTCTGCTCTCACACTGACCCCGTGCTCCTTGGCAGCCACGGCGATCTCGCACAGGAAGTCCTCCTCCACAAACGGCCGCACGGCGTCGTGGACGATGATGACCTTTGGCCTCCGCCCTGCTGTCCTCCCTCCCCCTCCTCCTCCTCCTCCTCCTCGCCCAGAGCCAGGACTCCGCTACTGATAGAGCGGTGACGGGTGGAGCCGCCAGCCACCACCCGGACCCTCCTGTGCTGGAAGCGCTGGACGATGTCGGCCATCAGGTCCATGTTTTCTTTGGCGACCACGACCACGACGCGCTGGATCCATGAGACCCTGCAGGAAGGAGGCAGTGTGACATCAGAACCGGGAATGTTTGATCACCGGTTCCTTTCTTGATCTACCGGGAGAAGAAGCAGCGGCCGACGACGCTCTAAAGCAGCGTCCTCAGATTGTTTTCGCTGGATAGCTAATTGTCTAAAACTGAAAGGAGGGGTTGATAAACGTGTGAAACACAAACATAGAACAAAATCTATGACCCGGACCGGCAGAACCAAATTATTGTCGCGAGCTCTCTCGGCAGAATCTGCAGTTTGGCAAAAAAAAATATGCAAAACAGAGCACAAAAACAGAACAAGTAAACTGATGAAACTAGACTTTATCAGTCTGCAGCTTCTCCTGCGTCTGCTAAGCTAACAGGTTACAGGGGTTTCCGTGGCGCCACGTTGTTCCGACAGACGTGGAAGAAAAAGAACCAACGAGGACGACGTTCCTGTCACCAGGTGCGGCAGTGCAATATTTCCAACCCTGCGGTACTGGGAGCCTCTTACTGGGGCCACACAGGCAGCGATGCACCGCCTCCTCCTCCTCCTCCTCCTCCTCCTCCTCTACCACCGCCACCACCACCACCGCCAGCACCACCGCCCCAGGATGTTGCTGCTCTCATTTCCTGACAACACGTAAACAGCCAGCAAAAGCTGCGAGGAGACACAGCGATTATAAACGCCGGTTGTTATTGCCTTGCCGTGATGAAGGTCAGCTGCTGAAACTGAAACCCTAAACCTCTGAACAGCCAGGCTTTCCGCGCTGTTATGAAACCTGAAAGAAAGTGAAAAATCTGAAGTCCATATTGCTGCAGTTCAACAGCTGGATCCCATGGCGCTGATGACACACTGACATTTTGCAAATGTCTTCGTTTTCAAGCATTTCTTTGTTGCTGAATTTCTTTTTGCAGGGTGTTTTCCTCTGTAAAAGTCTCAATATATCGTGACTCGAGTGACCCCTAGTTGCCTTTTACTCGCTGAAAGAATAACAACAATGAACACCAACAAGCAAAATGTTGGATAATGGCTGACGAAGATTGGGATCTGAACTTTTCACTGGTTTGCAAGACAAATGTGTGACAGAAATGTGTGACCAAAAAATATTTTTTACAAAAAGGGAAGCTCCAACATTCTTTGGCTCCTCCCCCTCCTACTTTATCGTTCAAGTTCAACACAAGTGTTGAAATTGAACACGGGATCAATTGTGCTCATATTTCAGGATGTCAGTCAGTGAGACAGTTGGAGTTCTGAGATGATGAAGACAGGAGCCACCGATCCGTAAATATTTT
Organism: Thamnaconus septentrionalis; assembly: GCA_009823395.1. Classification (NCBI taxonomy): domain Eukaryota; kingdom Metazoa; phylum Chordata; class Actinopteri; order Tetraodontiformes; family Monacanthidae; genus Thamnaconus; species Thamnaconus septentrionalis. Next base: position 993,002 of record CM020511.1, on the reverse strand, counting down.
CTATATGTTTTCTTTACGGTTTTAATTTTAGATTTTTTTTATCCTTTGCATACAACTTTTTTAGTAATCATGTCAAATCAACATAAAGCTATTTGTTAATCATATAAAAAAAAGAGTGCAAAATAAATAACTGTGTGTGTACTCAGACGTGTTCTGTCGAATTTCGCTAAATATTGATAAAAATCTTTCCTAACCTCTTAAACTTAAACCTAACCTAAACCTCATCTCAACGCCGGCAGTCAGAGGGTTCCCTGACAGAGTGAGACGTATGTTTCCCACTAACATCTTTGCCATGTCCACACCTGCGCCGGCTTTTAAACCCGGGATTTAAAAATAAAATAAAATAAAAATACAATTTAAAAAAATGCCCTGTCCCGTTTCCAACCCGGTCCTACCTCTCGAAGGCTTGGATGGTGTAGCTGATGAGCGGTCGGCCCAGGAAGGTGCAGAACTGTTTGGGGGTCTGTAGCCCGGTTCGCTCTCCGGTGCCACCGGCGGGAAGCACCACAGACACCGGGAAGTCCACGCTGCCTTCCCCCGGCTGCGGTTCGCTCTTCCCGGGTTCATCCGTTGGGAAAGCCCCGGGTTGAGCGGGCCGGTCGGGTTCGGAGTCCACGCCAGACCGGCCTGTATGGTTCAGTTCCGTCATGCCGGGTCACGGCAGGTCACGGCAGGTCGCTGCTGACGCCGCACATTGCCGCTTTATCGGGCGGCACAGAGGAGGCGCGGAAGCGTGGATGGAAGTTTGGGGAGACGCGCGAGTGAAGTTAGAGCGGTGAAGCAGCTTGCTTCCGGTGAAATCCTTTCAAAATAAACGAATCCTGTGTGCGGTTTAAGGCAGCACAGAGGCATTTCCTGTAGAACGTTGGGACGCTGAAAATATTTTTAGCGCTTCATGTATTAAAATATAGAATGACGTCACGGTCAAAACGCTCCGTTATGATTGTTAATCATATAACTAATCAGTTCAATGGAATAAAAGCTTTGTTGATCATTTCTGTATTTAAAAAAATATATATACATATGCTCCAGTAGCTTTAAAAATGTATTGTTGTTATTCTTTGTACTGCATATGGCGACAACCAAAATGGCTAAGTACAAAATAAATAATGGTAATTCAATTCTCAGAAATACACAACTATTGTTTTGATGTATTAAACAGGTCATGTGACCTTAATCTAAAAACCCTGAAGTATCCTCATATCTTGCCTGCAACCAAATATGACCGCCTTGTACCAACTGATGATCACATATTGAAACTTGTGGTCACATCTCTGGTATTCTCCAGCACGACTCTGTCAAGGCCAGCCATAGTTTCATACGTTTTAAAGTGTCCACGGGCGACAAAAACAAACTGAAATTAATAAAAAAGTGGTATTTATTTCATATGAAGTGATTACATACCAACTTGACCAAAGGCTTCCCACCCCATGCTGATGCTACTGAAGCAAATAACTCGTAACATATATTGCGACAGATTAGAAAAAAATCTATATTACATCGCATATCTTACATAGTAACATTTATACACATGGCCACACTTTGAAGAGTTAAAGAAGAGTTTGATGCAGGAGTACGATGCTGTGAGATGTGAGTGCTGCTGGCGTCCACACAGACTGCGGCTCTTCACCTGCAGCTTGGCCGGATGAGGGAAGGTGTACAGTACGTGCACGGCCACTGTGGCTCTGCAGAGAGCTCCGCTGTTCTCTTCACATTGTCTCGTACAGAACTGTCTTTCAGAGGTTCTACATCACAGTTAGGAACCAGCGTCACTCAAATCAAGTCCCACAGTCAGATTAGGGAGATAATCCACAGAAAATCCTGCAGGGGGCTCTCAGGGTTCTGGCTCGTGCCAGTTGTCGGCCGGCCGCTTCTTGCCCGGCCTCCTCTGGCTCTTGGCCTTGTGCTTGTGCAGCAGCTGTGGCGGCAGCACGGCCGGCTCCACCAGCTTGTTGGCGGACTCGTTGTGCTGCCTGGAGTACCTCTTGCACTTGCAGGAGGTGACCACGGTGATCTTGTAGGTCCTCGTGCTGCCGTCCTGGCACTGTAGCTGGATGCGCTGCGAGCGGGTTTTGTCGTTGACGCAGCGCCAGTCCTGGCCGCCGCCGCCGCCCCTCCGACCCCACGGCCTGCGGCTGTAGGAGCCGCCGATCCAGTTCTGGAGCACTGGAGCCGGGAGACACTCACCAGTGCACACCAGCTCCTTGATGGGGTTGATGCTGGTGCAGTGGCCGTCCGAGATGTACTTGGTGGACCTCAGCTCCCGGCAGCCAATCTGGCTCCGATCTGTGGGGTGAAATTAAAAATCTGAATCAAACAATGTCATTTTTTTTTTGATTGTATAATTGGATTCCCAGTGATTTAGTAGCAGAAATGGGGCAGTGAGATGATATTTTTTAAATCATTCATCGTCAGTGACAGCACTAAAACTCAAAGTAAAATTTGAAATGCTTCCATTTGGTCCTATAAAGGTCTCATGTATTATCATTAATCTTATCTGATATTATAAACACTTAAAGACCTAAAAAAAAAAAAAAAAAAAAAGAATTGACAGTTTGGATAAAAGAGAATAATCTTCAAGTCTTGTAAAATGAATGCCTTACTGTTTCTTGACTGCAGACATATCGTTAGGTTTCCCTCAAAATAATAGCGCCACAAAACTCATTCCAGGTAACTACACAGTGTCGGGTTTCTGCTGGGACCCTCGAGGTTGCCAGGAGAAAGAAAAATAACCTGATCCACGTCTGATCCACAGGCTTAGCGGAGGATTATGGATGTGCGTCTAACCTCTGTCACCGCGGTACTGCGAGTGTGTGAGGTCGATTCAAGCAGCTCTAAACAGGAGTGGGTCACCACAGCCACCATCACCATCACCACGACAGCTCCTCGACCACAGCTTGATGCCTGGACCTTCTAACCCAGCCAGTGATGTTCACAACCCTCTGCACACCATGTGATGCTGCACAGCACAGCAGTTCTAGTTCTAGTGATAATCGTGACCTGTTGGTGGGACGTACGCTCTTAAAGATGTAGAATGATGTCGATTTAAGATGCAAAACAGTGGGATTAACTTCGCACATCCAAGATTCCTTGATCGCGAAGCTTAAATCTTCTTGGAGAAATAAATCAAAGCCACTGGAGATGTGAGAGCTCTGCAGAATTCTTCTCTTGTTATTCATGGGCGATGGATGAATAGAAGTCAACAGGACGACTGAGGAAGCTTTTAAAAAATAACTTTGACCACTTTAAACAGAACTAGACTCAAAAATGAACGCATCAATACAAAATGAAAAAAGCATCAATTGTCACGGAGCGCAGCCGCAAACAACAGGGCCCCCCTCTCGCGCACTCACCGCCTCTGTCGCGCGCCTCCGCCGCCTCGCCGCCGCCTCTCCCGCCGTTCCGCGCGCGGTTGAGGGTGACGTTGCTGTGGACCTCGGGCTGAGGAGCCGGCGCGCTCGCGTGCGAGAAGAGGAGCTCGGTGGCGTCGTTCTTGAAGGCCTGGCAGCTCCTCAGCAGGATGCACAGGACCACCAGGGAGTGGCACGACTCGTGCGCGCCCAGGTGCATGCTGGCGGCCGGGCGGAGGGTCTCCTGCACGCGGGGGTCGCGGTGGGCTGGATGGCTGTAGGTCCGGATGGGGGCGCGCTGGTGCTCGGCTGGGACAACCGGAGCGAGCCCGCAGGTTTTATGGGGCCGGTCCGCCTCCAGCACGGGCAGCCTCTCTCTCAGGTGTGGTCCCGTCCGGACGCTCTGATTGGCGGGGGCGGCTGAAGGATGGCCACGCCCACTCTTTTTATTCTAGCGCTGGGGAGTAGGGAGGAATTGGGGGGGGTTGGCCTTTCGTCTTAAATAATGGTGGCAGTGATGATCGTATTAAACTCTGACGTCAGCGGTTAATTAACACGTGGTAGTCATCAGGCGCATTGCGACTAATTTTCTATCACTGGAGAATCGGTTTAATGTCTGTATTAAAAAAAAAAAATTGTCAGTCTGTGAGCTGGGGGGAGTTGAGAGGCTGAATTTGGAGCGGTTCTGTGAAAAATCCTCCTTTTTTAGAAAAAAAAAATCAGTTTAATCAAGCGCTGCTTTGCTTGAGGAGGAAAAGGGCACAAATACATTTTGAGAATTCCCCAGCTTCTTCACATGTCCAGGCAAGTTTAAGTTGTGTTTAAAATATAAAATTCATTTTCAGAAGAAAAAAAAAAAACTCCATTATAACAGGGATAGACATCTGCAGTGTGAGAAATGCTCCAACTGGAACGGGAGCAAGAACAGAAACTGATTTCTGACAATATGAGTTCCAGCCAGTGAACAAATTAGCTCAGTCTCACTAGCTAACAGTTTCCAAAGGTCACAGCTCAGTGACGTCTGCGTCTGACAAACTCAGCACACGCCTCCGTCAGCTACACCATCCAAGCCTTCGAGAGGTAGGACCGGGTTGGAAACGGGACAGGGCAATTTTTTTTTATTGTATTTTTATTTTATTTTATTTTTAAATCCCGGGTTAAAAAGCCGGCGCAGGTGTGGACATGGCAAAGATGTTAGTGGGAAACATACGTCTCACTCTGTCAGGGAACCCTCTGACTGCCGGAGTTGAGACAAAGTTTAGGTTAGGTTCAAGTTTAGGAGGTTGGGAAAGATTTTTATCAATATTTAGTGAAATTCAACAGCACAAGAAATTCGACTTTACGCCATTAATTTACAACCAACTTCATCATTGAACTGGAACAGACGCTGATATTTACTTCCTGCTGGACTCCTCTCAGTCCTTTGACACTGCCAACACCCCTGAGCTGAGTGCAGATGGAAGAGTGGAGTGTGCAGATACGATTACTTCTGTGGGCAACACTAAATCCTGGCCTGTCTCACTCCTTTGAAAAGAGTCGCCGGGCTGCGACACTAATTGTTACACCTGAGAGGGAAACACGATACGGTCACCACTTTGTAGCTTCATATTAGCACTGGGGCAATTTTATATTTATACTGTATATATATATAGGAGGCTTTTGTCTCATGCTTTTTCTGTCATCTCTCAAGTTCAAACACTAGCAAAATATTTTGAAAAAACAAACAAACTGTGGGCTCCAGCTTTGTCCAAACCGACTGAAACATCCTGTGGAGGCTCTGTTCTGATGACTCACACAAACCAAACACCTTGATTGGAATTGGATACACAGTATTTCCCATCCTCTGCTTTTCCTGTAAACATGGGAACGTTCAAAAATATCTCTGGCCACGTGACACAGCCATAAAATGAGAGGAAGAAGCCAGCAAAACACTTTTTTTTTAATAAAAAAAAATATTCAAATACACACACACACACACACACACACACACACACACACATAGTGACTTCTCATGTCATTTGCATTTGGATACAAAGGCTGCAAGAAATGCATTAAAATAGAATTTTAAAAATATTCTATCTGAAAATCATAGAAAATAGAACAAACTGCCACTCAGAAAGCAGAGAAATGACAGGAGGGAGGTTATTTGTTGTCAAAGATCAACAGTAGCCTCCAGAGTCATGTGAGACTGAACAACCAGAAGTTGTGGAATGAATCAAAAGCACTCTCCGCTGACTTTGACCTGTTTTAAAACCTATTCAACAGCCACCTCGTCGTCAAACTCCACACAGTTTCTCTTTTTGCTTCCTGCCCGCTGTGTGTTCTCCTCCAACAGAGACGCCAACAGGCTCATTCACTCTACTTCCGAGGGAAAACAAAGGAGGGCACGGCCAGCACCTCTCAGACGACTGTTTACACTCCGACGCCCCTCTGCGCTTCTTTTGAGAGCGGCCTGAATGAATGCAGCAAAAGTGAATATGATCGGCTGCGGCTTTTGTGTCTCCCCCTTTGTAAAAACAGAGTGCTGAGCAAACAGCGGCGGCGGCAGCGGAGACGTTCTAGCGTAGGAAGGAATCCATCCACCCTCAACCCTCAAAGCCCGGCCGGGTTCACAGGATATTGACGAGCAGCATGACAGGGATGTGGAGGTGGTGGAGGTCAGTGTAGCACCGCCGTCTGGCAAATATCACTGCTGACGATAGCGACGGGGATGTACGGAAGCCTGCAAGGATGGAGCAGAATAGAGGAGAGTAGAATATGAAACAGTGCTGTGCAAGACTTTCTATACTATTCTATTTAACACAATGCGATGCAATGTGATACAATATGATGCAATACGATACGATACAAATTAATTTGAAAGGATAAAATAAAGAAGAATAGACACACTTCAGGGAAAGCATCGTACAGAATAGGATTATATCATAGAATAGAACAGATGGAATGTGACGTCATGCAGGCATGGAGTAGCATGGCGCCCCCCCGTGGCCGACGTGTTTGCTCGCTCCACTCTACAGTAATTTGCCGGCCTTTTACTTATGCAGTGCAAAAGAGTAAGATAAGTATGGGCTGAAATATGGGCCACCAGAAACTGAATTTGAGTCATTTATATTTGATTTTGAATAGCTAAATGCGAATAATTCAATTTTAAAAATTTGAATTTGAATCACATCATTTGAAATTTTATTGTTAAATTTGAATCATTGCATTGAAAAGCCGTATTTGAATGGTAAAATTTGAAATTGAAATTCAATTTAAAAAAATTGATTGTCTCTGAAAATCCAACTGTCGAGACATCTTCACATTCAGTTCTCACAATTCAAATTCGCTTCGCAAAATTCAGTTTCAATCTACTGCGACAGACATCCGGGTGCTTGGAGGATGAAGGGGGAGAGCCATAAGTTACGGCAGTATGGATGAACAGTACAATAAAAAAAAAAAATGCAAACAATGCAATGTGATGCACGGCGACACAATGCAACAGCTTCTTGGCTACATTGGAATCAAATGTGGAAGTTACGCTAGATGAAGTTGTATACTTGGTACAGAGAAGACTGTGGTAAATGCGAGAAAAACGCTGGTATCATTTCACTTGCTCAGCAAGGTTTGGTCCAGTTCCAGTGATTGAAGCGTGAGTCCAAGTTTGGAACGTAGGCTCGTTGTTATAATGAACTAATGCCGTGTTTATTGAGATTACATATGACACATGCACGTTGTGTACAAAGAATTGGACACAGAAGAGGGCCAGATGTGTTTACGTTTTAACGCAAATTGCTGATGACTCCAGTGTAAACAAGCAAGGCCTCACTGACAAGAAGATTACGGCGATTGTGAATCAGGTAAATATTAATCAGCGTCTACATGTCACGGTGAAGAAAGACCTTGAGAATTAAACTTGAATCAACCGAATGTATTCTCCTCGCATTGCATAAATATTGAGGTCTTGCCTGAAATACACAAAAGCCGGCATGCCACCCCAGCGTGCTGTTAATCCCTGACCAAATAGAAATGTATATGTGAAGATTAGCTCCTCAGCAGGGCGATGGTCTCCGTCAGTTGCTGTGCAGATGTGCTCCAGCCCTATGGATAAACTTGTGGTTCTTCAGGAAATTGTTACAGGAAATTCCTCACCACAAAATACATAAATTGTTATCCCCCCCACACCACCACCACCACATTTCTGTTTGTGTACAGATTTAACAGCCGAGTTACAACATGTTTATTCATGAGGTGGTCTGTGCGAATTGGGACTGGGTGCTTCGGGTCATCTTCAGGTTCTGCCGGGCAGCTTGGTCTCCTCATTCAAATCTCCCAAAAGCTCCATGTGTAGCCCACAGACTGTCAAACTGTTTTCACTGGCAAAGTAAGCAGTAACCAGAGCCATTACATATTTTTCTCTGACATGTTGTGACAAGTAGAAAGCCTGAAAACACTCAATTCCACCGTTCCTCGGCCCAAGGCCTGCTGAGCGATTCTACGGCTGCTTTCAATTAGAAGAAGTTGCTATTTTTCTGCCATTCTGCCTTTATTTTGACAGGACAGGAACTGAAGGTGCATTGCTGTCCGTGTACTGGATGTCCGGAGCTACTGCGCGTCCTGATTCCTGAGGTGACAGCGGTCTCAAGGAGGTGGATTGATGAAGTTTGAGGACCTCCTGACCTCCTGCACCTGCTTACTCCTGCCCTCTGACTCCCTCTTCCGTCTCCTCCGTCTCACTCTCACGCCAGCATCCGCAGGGGGCGGAGCATCAGACGCCATGTGAAACCTGGAGCAGGAAGATGACAATGGAAGAGACATCAGCAGTAAATGAACCACTGACCTTCTCACTGTGTCACAAAACACTCAACTCTATAACCATACATAGAAACATTCTTAAAACCCAATAACATTGTATTTTTATTTACTGAAATCACTTGACCAACACATTTTTTTCACAAATAAAAGTAACTGCTGTGCTGCTATGCTTTTTTTTTTATTATTATTATTATTATTATTGTAGTTTTACGGATTACTGTGTTTCCAAGTACTGAAAACAAGATAGGTAAAGATAAAGTAAGCAACGCCCTCTGCTGGAATCACAATGATCATAAAATCATAAAATGAGTTAAATATTAAAAGAAAAAAAATCCCAAAGGATTCTTGGTCATTACTGGGTGAATTTGATCATGTGAGTCCTATTGACAACTTTTTCAGTGTAAATAAAGCAGACATGAAACATTTGTATTGGACCAGTGTCGATGAGTGAGTGGCTGGGTGGCTGTGAGCCAGGGGGCTGAAGCTAAGCTCGGCTAACCGTTAGCCTCCGACAGAAGCACTCTTACCGCCTGCCGGCGAAAAAGCTGAATAGTCGTCCTTACTTCCGGTCTGTTGTTGGAAATTAGATGTCATGAACACATTCTGCCAAGCAGCAGCAGCAGCAACGACACGTATAACCTCCCGTCGCAGCCTGGGTTGCTATGGGAGCAACAAAACAACCGATCAAAAATAAATTAAAAGTAATACTACATAGTCTAACTTATTAAATGAAAATGTAATTAAAATAAATAAATAAAAAAACAATCCAAACTAAACACGCTATCGAGGTTTGTTTGTTTTTTTTTAAGCGAAATACATAGACCACAATGCCGTGCGCGAAAGCATCGCAGCCAATGGGATCGGCCTGCTGTCGTTCGGCCAATCGGTGACCGGCGGGAGCTTTCAAACTCGAGACCGGAAGTGGCTTCGACCAGCGGACAGTTTGAAAGTGCGAGCGAAGAGTTTCGGGAGATTTATAGTGTCACGGAATCCGAATTAAGAGGCGGAACGAGTGCTTTTGAACCCAGTGGCAGGACGAGGCAGCGGGCAGCATGGCGGACGGTGTCGCTCGCTGTGAGTTTGCCTTCTTACGTCACTCTCTCTCTCTCTGTCTCTGTGTATGTGTGTGCGTGGTTGTGTTATTCTGTGGCTCGTTCAGTGACAGTGTGTACACAACCGTCTGCCAGTTGGTCCCGGCGGCGTGGTACGGTGCGAGCAGCACGTTGAAGTTGTTCCCTCCCGCTGCTCCTCCAGGGAGCAGCTGCTTTCGATGACGTTCATAATGAACGAGTTATTACAAAGTCAATTCACGACACGCCGTGAGCTGCAGACGTGTCAGCCAAAAGCAGCTCCAGCGTCACAAATATTGAGACTGTCAACGGTTTATCCGAGGATAACGGAGTGTGTGTGACGATAACACATCCACAACCACTAAGTGATCAGTCATCACAAGCATCAACCTGGAAGGGATGTTTCAGGTTAGATGGGAGCATCTTGTAGTTGTGACCATTAAGTGTGTGTGTGTGTGTGTGTGTGTGTGTGTGTGTGTGTCAGATGAGCGGCTGACGGCGGAGCAGATGGACGAGCAGCGGATCCAGAACGTGGCCTATCAGTACCTCTGCAGGCTGGAGGAGGCCAAGAGGTCGGTGCTCACTGCTGCCTCGAGCCCCGCTTTGTGTGAGACCTCACTCTCATCACTCTGTCGGTCTGCCCCCCCCCCCTCCTCCTCAGGTGGATGGAGGCGTGTCTGGGGGAGGAGCTTCCCGCCCCCACCGAGCTGGAGGAGGCGCTGAGGAACGGAGTCGTACTGGCCAAATTGGGACACCGCTTTGCTCCCACTGCCGTGGCCCTGAAGAAGATCTTTGACCCAGAGCAGCAACGATATCAGGTGAGAGACCGAGGCGCCCCCTGGTGGTTGGGAGAGGAATCACACTGCACTGATTTTTCACGGAAGAGCTGCTCCTCCGCTCCTCCTCCTCCACCACCTTCCACTCATTTCAGCTCCTCTGCTTCCTTGATCAGTAGTCACCAAAGAGGATGATGTCACTTCCTGTTCTGTCCTCCACTTCCTGTCTTGTCTGCAATGTCTTCAGCTTCGATGTTTGTGACGTGGCTAATCAGCTGTGTGTCGATCCGACTAGACGCTGGGTCTTCAGTTCCGCCACACCGACAACATCAGCCACTGGAGGAACGCCCTGACCTCGCTCGGCCTGCCCACGGTCAGTGAGAGAGCGGCGCTGGATCAATCCACCGGGCCCGGATCCATCGTCTGTCAGCGAGGATTGATCAGGTCCTGATCCGTGTGTTCTTTTCCAGATCTTCCACCCGGAGACGACCGACATCTACGACAAAAAGAACATGCCGAGGGCGGTCTACTGTATCCACGCACTCAGGTGAGTCTACCTGGACCTGTCTGTCCATCTGTCTGTCTGCCTGTGATGACCGTCTGTCTGTCCGTCTGTCCCTGCAGCCTCTACCTGTACAGACAGGGCCGGGCGCCGCAGATCCAGGACCTGTACGGAAAAGTCAAGTTCACAGGTGATGATGGCGTCAGGATGGATCACCTGAGTGACAGCAGGGGGCGCAGCTGTAACTGGCTATCTGTGTGTGTGTGTGTGTGTCTGTGTGTGTTTAGAGGAGGAGATCAACAACATGAACCTGGAGTTGGACAAATATGGGATCCAGATGCCAGCCTTCAACAAGATCGGCGGGATCCTGGCCAATGAGCTGTCGGTGGACCAGGCTGCAGGTAAAGCCTGCCGCTGATTGGCTGCTGAGACCCACCTGGCGTGTCTGCCAAGGTTCTCAGTCGTCGCAGATCGTGACAGTAAAGTCTCGTGCCAGTTTGGGTCTGGTCTTAGCCTGAACCTCCAGGAGGTCTCATGGTGCTGCTCTCCTCCAGTCCACGCAGCGGTGATCGCCATCAACGAGGCGGTGGACCGAGGGCGGCTGCAGGAGACGGCCCAGGCCCTGAGGAACCCAAACGCCCTGCTGAGCGGCCTGCAGGAGGCGCTGATGGCCATCTACCAGGAGATGCTGCAGCAGGCCAAGAGAGGCAAGGAGGAGCAGGCAGCCAATAGGGTGAGAGTGTGTGTGTGTCTGTGTGTGTCTGTGTGTGTCCAAGGGTTGGGGTTGTGTGTTGACATTTATTGTGTGTGTGTTTGTGTTTGTCAGCGTGATGCTGGCCGGCAGGACAAAGACATCTACGAGGAGTTTCTGACTCAGAAGGAGATCCAGGACAACATCAACCTGGTCAACGGTCAGTCAACCAGTCAGTCAGTCAGTCAGTGGACTCTGAGTCTGTGTGGGCGTGGCCGACAGCAGTTGTCTGATTGGTGGATGTTGTGCTGACGTCACCACCAGTTCACTCAGCGGTGGAGCAGGTGGACGAGGCTGTGGACGCTGCAGACGAGCTCTCCCTGCTGGCCGCCCTGCAGCTGCCCTGTTTGTCCCTCCGGGGCCTCCGTAGCGAACACGGCCTGTGGTACCTGGAGCAGCTGGCGGCCGATCGCCAGCAGAAGGCGCTGGTGAGCATGCCAACCTGCTTCTATCCCCTCAAAGATCCAGCTGAGATGTCTTCACAGTGATTTGAACCCTGTTCCTTGTCTGTGACCTTTGACCCCCCGCCTCCTCCAGGAGCAAGGCTGCGTGGACCCTCTGGAGCCCGACGAGCTGCAGGAAGGCGTGACGGTGGCCAACCGTGAAGCTCAGAGGGCCAAGACCAGTAAGACCAGTCTGCAACCCCCCCGCCCACCCAGACTGGTGTGGCAGCTGTCACCTGACCTGTGTGTGTGTGTGTGTGTGTGTGTGTGTGCAGTGCAGGCCGCGGTGCAGAGCGTCAACGCTTCGCTGCGTCTCAACGACCCCCGACACACGGTCAGCTGTCTGCTGACCTCTGACCTCCAGCTGCCCCAGGTCTTCCCCTTCGCCGCCGCCCTCTACCACCGAGAGCTGCAGCAGCTGCAGCAGCGCAGCCCGCAGGTGCACGCACGCACACGCACACACACACACACACACACACACACACAGCATCATCTCCTCCTCATCTCCCCAAGTTCTCCCTCCTGCCCCCTGGTGGTAAAAACGCAGCAGCAACACCTCTTTGCCTCTTTGAGCTGACTGTCGTCCCGTGCCTCCACCACCAGGGGGAGCTGCAGCAGGAGGAGCTGTTTGTGGCGGTGGAGATGCTCTCTGCGGTGGCGCTCATCAACCAGGCGCTGGAGGCGGGGCATGTGGGCCAGTTGGGTGCCCTGCTGGTCAGCGCGTCTGCCGGCCTGGCCGACGTCGACCCCACCGTGTTGGACAGGTGCTACACACACACACACACTTTTTTTTTTTTTTTTTAAAGTGTGCATTATTGGATCAAAGTAAACAAACTTAACTTGAACCACAAATTAAATGTAAAGTTTACGTCCATCCAATAAAAATGAACAAAAAAACACACACACCTGTCCCAGCTGTCGTGGCTTTCGGGAGGCTGATGGTGGCGCTGGTGTCCCCACTCCCCCAGGTATATGAAGCACCTCCTGGGTGTGAAGCAGCAGCAGCTGGGGGGCGGAGCCTCGCTGAGCTGGAACCAGCTGCAGGAGGGAATCAACGCCGTCAACAACTCGGTGCAGGACGAGCACGAACGTACGACACACACACACACACACACACACAGACACCATGCCACGGTGAGGACTGTGTGTGACCTTTGACCTCTGACCTCAGAGCTGCAGGCCCTCGGCCAGGTCAACCAGGCCGTGATGAGGGGAGACCCCCAGCAGCTGCTGGCGGCCCTGCTGCTGCCCTCCTGTGGCCTGGAGGAGGAGGTGCTGCCGGCCAACGCCTGCAGGTACCTGAAGCTGCTGGGCGGAGCCAGAGAGCACCGAGCCCAGGTGGGCCTGACACACACACACACACACACACACAGGTGGAAACAGTGACTCATTCACACCTGTCTGAAGTCACACGTCATGCTTCCATCCAATCAGGTGAGCAGAGACCCCGGAGCCGAGCTGTGGTTGGCCGACATCCAGGAGGGAGTGGCGAAGGCCAATCAGGAGAGTCAGAGAGCTCTGAAGAGTGAGTCACAGATCAAGGGACCAATCAGGTCAGCAGAGAGCGAACACAGTGTAAACTCTGCTTCTTCTGTGTGTGTGTGTGTGTGTGTGTGTGAGTGCAGTGTGTCTGGCGACAGCGGCGGTGAACCAGGCTCTGAAGGAGAACCGGGCCGGACAGACGCTGAGGGTTCTGGCGCTGCCGGAGCTGCAGCTGCGGGGTCTCGTCCCCTCCTGCGGCGCCGAGTACCAGAGGGAGCTCAGCGCCGCCATCAGCGCCAGGACGCTCCGAGGTACCCAGGCCCTCCACACACACATTTCTTTTAGTTAAAGTTATCACGTTCATGACTGACCCCTGCTGGCAGTTTTTGGTATCACATAAAAGGTTCTAAGACACCTTGTGCAAACTGGATGGGCCGACAGAGCCGGGTTGAATTTTGTCGAAGGCATAATGAATATATTGCAAATATAGTGAATATTATTAACGATGTGTGTGTGTGTGTGTCAGGGGACAACAGGAGTCCGTGGCTCCGCCTCCACCTGGACGACGGCTCCTCCTACTTCTTCCACCTGCGGCGGCTGGAGGGGACGTGGCAGAAACCATGTGACTTCCTGCAGAACAGCGTCTTCCTGGACCCCCGCCACATCCAGGTCAGCCCCCTCCCCCCGTCAGCCCCGCCCCCACCCCCGCCATCTGGCCACTGATTGGTCGTGACGTGTGTCGCGTTTCCTCCTCCTGCAGGAAGTGGTCAGCGCCGTGTCGGCCTCGCACAGCCGCAGCGCCCTCTGGAGGAGCAGCGAGGCCCTGGTGGTCCGCCTGCAGGCCGCCGCCCGGGGCTTCCTGCTGCGCCAGCGGCTGGAGGCTCGGCGGCGCCACCTGCTGGCTCACACGCCTGCCGTGGTCACCATCCAGGTGAGAGTGCAGCCCCCGGACCTCTGCACCTGCCCAACCCCCCCGCCCCCCAGTCTGGATACACTTCTCTGATTGGCCCATTGCAGGAGATAGATTGATTGATTGATTGATTGATTGATCGATTGATCGATTGACTGACGGTCGGTGCTTGTGTGTCTGCAGTCCCACTGGCGGAGGTTTGTCCAGCAGAGGGCGTACCGCCGGCGGCTGCAGTTTCTCTACTCCAGCTGGAGGGCGGTGGTCAAGGTGAGCGCTGGCTGGTGAATCTGTAGGCCCCGCCCCCCTGCGGCCCGCTGACCTCTGATTGGTCCACAGATCCAGTCCTATGTGAAGATGTGGCTGGCCAGGCGGCGGTACCGAGCTCGCCTCAGCTTCTTCAGGAGACACGTGAGTGTTGGCTCGGCCCACCCTCATCGTGATGATGATGATGATGATGTCACCGGGTCTGGTCCAATCCTGATCCAGGGATCGCAGCTTTAATAGCACCTGTGCATCCACAGGTGGGCGCCGTCATCAAGATCCAGGCTTTCTTCCGAGCCAACAAAGCCCGGGAGGAGTACAGGATGCTGGGTGAGTGTCTGATTGGTCCATTTTTCGAGTGACGTCATCCATCAGCCAGTGGTGGAGTCCAGTTCATTCTGGTGGTTGTACTCTAGAATACACGACAGTACTACAGCACCCTAACTAACCCTATTCGCAGCTGGACGTTAATGATGTGAGCAGTTTTAGTGGTTTTATGGTATTTCGGGACCTCTTCCGGTGGTTAAATGCCGTATGTAGCCGTAGTTCACCCCTTCCCCCGCCCCCTCTGTCTCAGTGCACTCGGCCACGCCCCCTCTGGCCGTGCTCAGGAAGTTCCTCCACCTGCTGGACCTGGGCGACGCCGACATCCGCCAGGAGGCGGAGCTGCTGCGGCTGAGAGAGGAGGTGGTGCGCAGCATCCGCTCCAACCGCCAGCTGGAGGCCGACCTCAACCTCATGGACCTGAAGATCGGCCTGCTGGTCCGGAACCGGGCCACTCTGCAGGTTAGTGGCACCACCACCAGCATGATCATCACCATCATCATCATCATCATCATCATCACCATCATCATCATCATCATCAACACCATCACCACCATCATCATCATCATCATTATCATCACCACCACCGCTTTTCTGACCAATGAGACCTCAGCTGGTCACAAAACCTCACCCCCCTCTCCTCCAAACAGGAAGTGGTGTCCCACTGTAAGAAGCTGACCAGGAAGAACAAGGAGCAGCTGTCGGACCTGATGGACGTGGAGAAGGGCAAAGGTCTGAAGGCCCTGAGCCTGGACAAGAGGAGGCGGCTGGAGGCCTACCAGCACCTCTTCTACCTTCTGCAGGTGAGCCTGGTCCCGCCCCCTCCACCCAAGCACCAGCGCCTCCACCACTAACCCTCCCCTCAGCTCACTCTGTGTGTGTGTGTGTGTGTGTGTGTGTGTGTGTGTGTGTGTGTGTGTGTGTCAGACCCAGCCCCTCTACCTGGCCCAGCTGATCTTCCTGATGCCTCAGAGCCGCTCCACCTCCTTCATGGAGATGTTGGTGTTCAGCCTCTTCAACTACGGCGCTGACCGTCGCGAGGCCTTCCTGCTGCTGCAGCTCTTCACTGCCGCGCTGCGATATGAGATCAGGTGACCGCACACACACACACACACACACACACACACGAGGAGCCCCTTCCTCCCTCCACCCTCCTGACCCTGTGGGTGGCGCTGCAGGCTGAAGGTGGAGCAGCCCCGGGACGTGGTGACGGGGAACCCCACCGTCATCAAGATGCTGGTCAACTTCTACCGCCACGCCCGCGGCCAGAACGCCCTGCGGGAGTCGCTGGGCCCGGCTCTGCAGGACCTGCTGCTGGACCGCAGCCTCAGCATCAGAACCGACCCGCTGGAGGTCTACAGGACCTGGATCAACCAGGCCGAGAGCCAGACCGGGACCAGGAGGTCAGAGGGCGTCAGAGGAGTTGGGTGGTGGTGGTGGTCTGTCTGTCTGTCTGTCACACGCTCTCTGTGAACCCCTCCTCCCCCCCCGCAGCACGCTGCCCTACCAGGTGACCCCCGACGAGGCCCTGGCGCACCCCGAGGTCCAGAGACGCATCGACATCGCCATCGTCAACCTGAAGAACCTGACGGACCGAGTCCTCAAGGCCATCACCTCCAACCTGCACCGGCTGCCGTCAGTCTCACACAGCCACACACACACACACACACACACACATGCATTTGCAAACATACACACATACACACCTGGCTGTGTTGCTGATGTGTGTGTGTGTGTGTGTGTGTGTGTGTGTGTGTGTGTGTAGGTACGGCCTGCGCTACACAGCCAAAGTTCTCCGAGACTCCCTGAAGGAGAAGTTCCCTCAGGCTGGAGAGGACGAGCTCTACAAGGTCAGCGAGCTGCCAGGGAGGGGGCGGAGCCCAGGCTCTGTTTTCTGTGGCATGCTGGGAGATGTAGTCATCAATGGTTGTGTGTCTCAGATCGTGGGGAACCTGGTCTACTACCGCTACATGAACCCCGCCGTGGTGGCGCCTGACGGCTTCGGCGTGGTGGACCGCTCGGCCGGCTCTGCCCTGCAGCCCGAGCAGCGCCACCTGCTGGGCTCCATTGCCCGCATGCTGCAGCACGCGGCCGCCAACAAGCACTTCCACGGCGACGGCTACCACGTGAGGGCGCTCAACCACTACATCAGCGCCACGCACCACAAGTTCAGGTGCGACGACCACCAACCACTCCACCGTTGGCCCCCCCCCTGCACTGACCTCTTGACCTCTGCACTGACCTCCTGACCTGTGTCCCACAGGAAGTTCCTGGTGTCGGTGTGCGACGTTCCCGACCCGGAGGCCCGCTTCAACATGGACGAGTTCTCCGAGCTGCTCATCGTCAACAAGCCGCTGGTCTACATCTCCGTCGGGGAGCTGCTCAACACACACAAGGTATCAGGCCCCGCCCCCAACAGGTCAAAAGGTCAACAGGTCAGGTTCCGAAGGCAGGGACAGGATCCTCACTCACAGTGTGTGTGTGTGTGTGTGTGTGTGTCCGTCCAGCTGCTGTTGGAGCACCAGGAGGTGCTGTGTCCCGACTCCTCCGACCCGCTGCGCCTCCTCCTGAAGGAGCTCGGCCCCGCCCCCTCCCTGCAGGACCTCATCGGTACGTCTGCTGGGGTCCCTCGACCAATCACAGTTCAGGGCGGGTCAGCGCTCTGGGGTCAGTGGGTTGCAGCGGTGGTAGTTCACAGTCTGACCACTGGAGGGCAGCAGAGGGCTACCGTTGTGAGGAATCTGATCAGCTGGGTTCCCTCCATCATCACTGGAGGTGCAAACAAAAGATGACTGCTGATTGATTGGCTCTCTCTCTCTCACACACACACACACACACACACACACACACACACACACACACACACACACTGTGTGTCCCTCAGGGGAGTCGTGGTCAGCTGATCCAGAATGCAGCAGGATGGAGGTCTCTCTGACGCTCACCAACAGGTTCGACATCTTCAGCGAGGACAAAGCCGACGCCCAGGGCCTGCTGCACAGGTAGCTTAGCTTAGCATCACCCGCTTTAGTGTGCCATAGCCCAGCCTGCTAGCATCAGGTGGCTTCGCCTGCTGACGTTGCCGGCTCAAGTGTAGCCCAGTCTGCTAGCATCGCTAACTGAAGCTAACACCTTCTCCTGGCTGGTCTTCAGCACCAAGCAGCTGATCATCGACGTCATCAGGACTCAGCCAGGAGACTCGCTGGGAGACATCCTGCGGGTGTCTGCGTCTCACGACCAGGTACACACACACACACACACACCCTGGTGGTCCAGGTGGACCTCCAGTCACCTCCTCCCCTCCTCCACCTGCAGAGGATGTGCCACGATTGGCTAATGCAGCGGCGGGCGCAGCAGGACGCCCGCACGCCCCACAAGATGCGTCGCAGCGCGTCGCTGGCGGCCGACAGCAGCCTGAGCCTGGAGGAGAAGAAGAGGAAGATCCTGCGCTGCCTGCGGCGCCTGGAGACCCTGGGGGTCCTGAGACCATCCCAGACCCACAGCCAGATCCTGCACATGATCGCCAAGGTGACCAACACAGCCACCCATCATCCTCATCATCATCATCATCATCATCATCATCATCATCACATCATCATCATCATCATCATCATCATCATCATCATCATCATCATCATCATCATCATCATCATCATCATCACCACCACCATCATCATCATCATCATCATCACACCACGTACCGTCATGTGACCCGGCTGTCCAATCACACGTCCTCTCTGTCGAACCGTCCAGGACATCCGGCAGCAGCGTCTGCGTCGCCAGCGCCGGGGGGCGGAGCTTCAGCGGCTGAGCCACACCCTGCGCAGCCTGCAGGAGAAGAGCGCCTTCCACAGCGAGCAGGTGGACTTCTACCGCCATTACATCACTTCCTGTCTGGACAACCTGACCGCCCGCAGGTAAACACCCTCTCTCCAGCAGTGACCACCAGAGGGCAGCGTTGATCACCTGATCTCCGGGCCCTCTGATTGGCTCTTCTTTGTACACCGTGTGACTTTCTCCTCTGAACCGAATGCCTGCTTGCAGCAAAGCCAATAAGAAGGCAGCCGAGAGCAAGAAGAAGCTTCCCACTCTGACCTACAGCGCCACCCGGCTGCAGGAGAAGGGAGTGCTGCTGGCCATCGAGGATCTGCCTGCCACACAGTGAGAACACACACACACACACACACAGATACTCACATTTCCTCGTTCTGAGGCCGCGGGTGGAGAGTCAGTCATGCTGGACCTGCTGCAGGTTCAAGAACGTGGTGTTCGACATCGTTCCCGGGCCTGAGAGAGGGAGCTTCAGGGTCAAGGCTCGCTTCCTGGGCGTGGAGATGGAGGACTTCCTGCTCCAGTACCAGGACCTCCTGCAGCTGCAGTACGAGGGCGTGGCCGAGATGAAGATGTTCGACAAGGCCAAGGTCAACGTCAACCTGCTCATCTTCCTCCTAAACAAGAAGTTCTTCAAGAAATGAGCAGTGACTCCTTCTCTTCGTCCTCCTTCTCCACTACCTCCACCTTCTCCTCCTCCTCCTGCCTTCCACACTATTGATGACACTCTACACTCCTTTTAGTAATCATTCTCCAACGAGAAGTTTTTCAAAAAATGAGCAGTGGCTCCTCCTCTTCCTCCTCAGCCCTCTGCTCCCCCTCTACCTCCTCCTCTTCCACCTTCCACCTCCTCCTCCTGCCGTCGCTGCCTTTTCACACTATTGATGATGACACTCTTTTAATATTCAGACACTCCTGTATTTTATCCTGTCACACTCTAAACCTTTATGTGTGTTTGTATCGCTCACCTCAATCACTGTAAATATTGTCTTTCTGTTTTCCACCAAAGAAACCTTTTTTAATTTCTTTTTAACATCTAAAAAGTGTTTTGTAGTTTTTCCCAACATCTTCCAAATAAACCATTTGATCAGACGTGTCTGTGTGTTTGAGTGAGTCCTGCTGCTGTAGCTGCTGCACCAACTGCGACCAATGGTGGATCAGACTGGAGGTCTCATGTGGTGCTACAGCGCCCCCTACCTGGGGAGTTGGATTTTGGTTTCAGTCTGGAGTCAAACGGCACATTCAAGCTCCAAAGTGCTGAGGTTTGTTTTTTTTTTAATGGCGCAATTGCAACAGTCAGACATGAACCATATTTTTATTCCACAGTTTGAGTTACAATCAATGAGGGAAGAAAAATAGATCACAGATTCATTAGAGACTTTTTTTTTTTTTTTTTTTTGCTAACAGCTGTATAAAAATACTTTGATTTAGTTTAAACTTCAAGTATCTACAGACAACAATCAGAACCAGTTCAAACCGCCTCAGCTCGTCACTGACTGGACCAGTGATGCTCTCGGGTCACATGGTCACAGCTTCTCTCCAGGAAACATTCGGCCCTGAAATCAGGACAACAATAAAAACCCTCAGTGGCAAAAGACTTTGTTTTCACTTGGTTTTACCCGCAGTGACGCCTCGTTAACACCGGGAGGCGCTAAAAAAAACCTCAATCAAAATCACCTCAACATTTCCAGAGAACCTGCACAGCCTTTAGCTTAGCTTAGCACAAATGCTAAAGGTTCGAGGGAGGAGGAAGTGTGAAAGACAAGGACACAGCGCCACTGTAGTTGGTGTAGCATGTGTGTGTCTGGTCAGTTCTGCTGCTGCAGACTGGCACAGTCAGCACTAGGGGGTGTGCTTGCTATCCTGGGAGAGGGCACAGTGCCCTTTGTGACATCACACACGGGCGGTTTCTATAACTTTGTCTTTACGAAGAAGAAGTAAAGTTCGGACTTTGCTCTGGTGTGACAGGACAGAAACTCTGTTTACTGGTTCCAATGCGTATTCATGCTTAGCCAAGTTAAGCTAACCCTCTCAATCAGCACATCAGGTCATTAATAAATAAATAATCAAACTCGCTCCGTCCAAAAATCATGCCTCCACTCCACCCTTGCAGTGTTCCATCAGCGCCACCCACTGGTCAAGTGCAGCGGGCAGCTTTTGGTTCAAATCGTCCACAAATCGCATCACAAACCTCTTTGGAATTGAATTGAATTTTCTCCACCAGTCAAACCTTCACAAACACAGTCAGTTTGTCAGTGACTCATTGCTGCCCCCAACTGGAAATAAAGACGCTTGGTCCGGAGGAGCACTGACACCAAAATCCCACCCAAGTGACTTGTGATGGTAATAATTACAGAATGTACGTACAGCGCGTTCGTAGTTTCACACGTCATCAGTAATAACAGTTTATAAATAGATAGAAATAAATATTTGAGCCGCTTTCAGTCATGGAAAAAAAGCTTCGGTTCTTCAGGTGCGGCCGAAGCTTCATGATTTCAGTTTTTTCACCGATGTGAGCAAAAAGTCACAACCTCAGTGCAAATTGTGCATCTGTAAACATCAAAGAGCTCCAGTTTTTTTTTCTTTTCTACAATGGAGCTATCAGGGAAAACGCCAAGGAATTGGGGGAAAAAAAAAAAAAAGATGGCGTTTCCTGCGGTTGAGCAAATACAAAATCAGAAAGCAATCAAGAAAAATCTGGTCTGGTTCCAGAGGAAGAGAGGATGTGGGTGTGGTCTGGTTCTTCAAAATCCTGCAGCAGAACAGGAAAAAGTTTAAAAAAAAAAAAAACTCTCTGTTGTGGACGCTGTAAGTATGGGGCATCCACACCAACAATGACCGAAATTGGCTGTGATTGGTCTGACCCCAATCATGAGCACAGAAACCACAAAACCACCTCATCCAGAAGGAAGAACCTGCCACTTGTTTTCCATCAGCTTTGAACCTGGACGAAGAACAAAGGGTGGCCATCTTTGTTTAGGGCGCAGCTTCAAAACCAAAGTAGCCTCAAGGAACTAAAGAGCCGTTAAAAGACCTCAAGCTTAATGACCACAACTACGGTGATGTAGAGATCTTCTCCGGCTACCAGCGGGGAACCAGGGAACCTTCTGCTGAAGAGCTTCAAGCTTTGGCACCTCACTTTAAATATCCCAAAACCTTGAAGTTCCTGTCCTGCAAGCCTTCAGTCCAGTCACCAGGTACAGTTTTTACAATGGCAGACAGCAAGCTCTTCTGCCATTCATATTTGATTTTCTGACATTTACATGTTTGGTAGATGGAGCCCATCAACCTCGGAACCTGGAAGTTAAATCTATTGAATGACATTGATGAGTATTTTTCTTTAAGTCCCTTGATGTCGCAACCCTCCAGAAACACCAGGATGTAGTTCTGAACATGAGACGTCTGCAAAATAATGTTCTTCAGGTGAACCCCACGGTGAAAATTGTTAAAGTTCGGCAGCTACCCATCATGGCTCTTGGCATCAATCTCCGTTGGACTCTACCACCTTCTCGGCCAGGATCTCTTGGAAAGTGGAGAGCTGCTTCATCTGCTCTGTTTGCATCGAGTGTCTCCTCATCAGCTTCTTCTTCATCTTAAAGTCGGGGCCCCGTTTGGGTGACGTAGGGGCCACGGGCACCAGGATCTTGTGCCCACAGTGGATTGGAGATGCAGGCTTACCGTTGGCCCGTATATCAGGGATGGGCCTCTGGGGGTTGATGTTAAGCGGTGGCAGGAAACCCGGCCTGGTGTGAGAGATGTGGTCCAGAAGGAGGGTCCCAGAGCCGCGCCGCTCCAGGAGGCCAGGAGGACGCCTGCGCATGGTGATAGGTGACACAGAGTTGGGGATGTTCTCCAAAGATTCCCTGGAGGAGCTGTAGACCAACGAGAGGGGAGAGGCGTTGTACCTCCTCCGCTCCACAGACAAACGACCAGAGTCTGGAGAGCCGGGGATGGACTCTGGACTGAGGTGGGTGTCCGACTCGTAGTGCTCCATCCTCGTTAATTTGGGGTGAGCCAAAGCCCGGGCCATGATGGCACCAGGTCCTCCGCTGCCCTCCTGGGATTCTGGAGCCGTGTTTCTGCGGTACAGGATCTGGTGCTGCTGGACTTTATCGGCCCAGGAGGAGCCAGCGAGGGCGGCACAGTCCTCCGAACAGGATCGATCAATCAGTTTAGGGGAACAGGGATCATGGGTCTCTATGCTGTGTCGCCGTGACAACAGGGGTCTCGTTGGCTCTGTGATGGACAGACCGTTCATCTCAGCTATTGTCCTGCTCAGGTCACAGCTGCTCTCCTCCTTCAGCCCTCCATCGATTCTCTCCTGAGAAACCCCGCTCAGGACCGAGGGCGCCACCAGGCCCCAGGGCTCAGAGTTGAGCCTCTTCAACAGCTTACGCGGCGGGGGCCTCTTCTCTCCCAAGGGTCGACTTGAAGGTAGTGGTAAAGCTGAGGTAAGTGCAAAGCTGAAGATCCCCTCCTCGCTTTTGCTCTTGTCGGCTGCGGGTGAGGAGGTGCCGATCTCCACGTCGGAGGGAGACATGCAGGCCGGAGACAGTTTGTCCACGACACCTGGCGACGGCGGGGAGTTGAGGTACTGCTTGGTCTTCTTGGTTCCGGACGGAGACGTGTCTGTGGTGATGATGATCACCTCTTTCCCTTTGGCCTTGCAAGCGTCCAGGAGCACCTGCAGAGTGTCGCGATCGCCCTTGTTGATGGCGTGGACGAGGGCCGAGGAGCCCGAGTAGTCCTTCAGGCTCGGGTCGGCGCCGTTCTCCAGCAGGAGCGTCACCACCTCCTTGCCCGCCTGCTCGGCGCAGGCGTGCATCAGCGCCGTCCTCCCACTCTTGTCTGGGATGTTGGGATCGGCACCTTTCTCCAGCAGGTACCTCACCATTCTCTGCCTGGTCTGCGGGTCGTCATAGCCGGCCAGGCAGGCGGCGGAGATGGGCGTCTCTCCACGCTCGTTACCCTCGTTGATGTAAGCCCCGCCCTCCAGCAGCAGACGGGTCAGCCTCAGCTTTCCCTGGAAGACAGCTTTGAGGAGGGCGTTCCCCTCCGTCTGCAGGAGTCCCTTATCTCCCATGGTGCTTTGCTTCACCTCAGTCCTCCAGTCCGACAAAAGCTGGCTGGCTGTTGAAGGCCCATCCCCCACGAGAAGTCTCACCAACTGCAAGAAGAACACACACACACACACACACACACACAACACATTAGGTCCATGTAGACAAGAGCTTACCAGGAAGACGAGGACCTGGTGTTCAGGACCAGGAGGTCAGCAGAAACCTAAAGAGACACAAGCGTTGTGGAGATGTTCTTCTTCATTGGGAAAGAACCAGGATGGTGACAGCAGCACGAGTCCGATGGCTTTCAAACACAGACGACGACAAAGTAGCGCTTCTGCAGCAATCTCCCTCAAATCCCAGGGAGTTAGTGCCACCATCTGGACAGGTGATGTCAGGCCCCGATCTCCCCGACCAGCCGGTGGCGTCGTCTAGTTTGTCCGAGTTGCAGTCCGCCCCCCCTCCTGTCCATCCTCCTTCACTTCCGCCTATTTGAAATGGCCACTTCTCGGTGTTTTCAGCGCTGAATTTGCAGCTTCACACCGGGGGCACGATTTAAAAACCTGCTGCAAAAAAATCACGAGTGGCCATTTCAACCAGGAGACACCAGAGGGAGCAAGTGAGGAGGCAGCGAAGGACAGAAACTGACGTCACGTCAGACTCCCGCTACTTAAAATAACCTCTATGTGTGTGTGGGGGTTTCAGTGGACGACGCGAAGCAGGACTCCTGTTCATCGCGCGCGCGCACACACACACACACTGCAGCTTGACTGGAGGGAGGAGGATGTTGACTCTGCCAGTCCAAAATACGTGTGTGTGTGTGCGCGTGTGCGTGTGACAACATGGCCAACACGGATCAATATGCTGCAGAACCACGATGAATAAAATTATCCGAGTGAGGAGGAAACACTCTGTGCCCCCCCCCTGCAGTTATGAGTTGATTCATTTTCATCTCATTTTTGAACTTGTTGGATGTTGATGACGTGTTCAGGTGCGTCACCTGGATCACCTGCAGACATCACAGTCTGGTGGGAAACTCAGGCTCGTTTAGAATCCACACGGGGGACAAAAAACAACAACAACAACAACAACAACAACAACGCTTTAGCGAGCCACGTGACCGCCACCCGTCAGTCAGGAGGAGTAGTGGCTGGAGATGATGAAGATGATGAAGATGATGAATGTGAAGACGACCCCTCCTGTCTATGGAGGAATGCTACCCCCGCCTCCTCCTCCTCCTCCTCCTCCTCCTCCCCCGCCCCTCAGCCAGAAATAAACGCGGCGGATCTTCTACGTCACAGTGGCGCTCTGACGTAACGGCGTCTATATTTACACACCCGCCTCGCTGCACGTTTGCATGCGTACCTGAACACACGTGCGCGCGCGAACAAACGCACGCACGCACGCACGGACACTGCGCTTCAGCATCCACACTGTGTGTGTGTGTGTGTGTGTGTGTGTGTGTGTGTGTGTTTGCTGCATCATCACACGTGATGACATCACAGCGTCACAGACCGTCTCGGTTCGAGCACCGTATAGCGTCCCTTCCACACACACACACACACACACACACACACACACACACACACACACACACACACACACACACACGGGAGGGTGGAGATGATGGATGGAGGGAAGAAGAAGAAGAAGAAGAAGAAGAAGAAGATGCAGCAGTGTTCCTCTCACCGTCCAGCTGGAGCAGCAGCAGCATCATCTTCACCTCCATCACCTGCATCTTCTCCACCCTCCTCTTCTTCTCCCGGCGGTGACTCACCGACCGCGCGGCCGGCTTCCAGTTCCGGTTCTGACCGACGGAGTCCGGCTGTTTACAGCCTGCCTGCCTGCAGCCTGCCTGCCTGACTGACTGACTGACTGCACCGACACGCTCCCTCCTCCTCCTCCTCCTCCTCTTCCTCCTCCTCTTCCCTATCCTCCTTTCTCTCCTCCTTCTCCTGCGAGCCGTCCCACAGCCTGGAGCAGCTCCCCCTACTGGTCACTCTGGGGAAGAAACGTTTTCAAACATGATCAAGGAACGTAGAGATGCAGACAGACAGACAGACAGACAGACAGATGGGACTTTATTGTTGAAAATAGTGAGCATTAAAAATAAAAAACAGTAAAGTGTCATCCTAAAAATAAAATGAATTTCTGATACTTGTTCTGAGGAGACTCGCACGTGACGTCACTCCTGTAGCCCCGCCCCCTCCAGCTCTGGGACCTCCTCCGCATCAGCAATGTGGCTCCTCGTGTTCCTACATGTGATGCTGTAAGTGTGTGTGTGTGTGTGTGTGTGTGTGTGTGTGTGTGTGTTGGGGGGGTGTTTGAGTGCGCCGACATCTGACTGATCAGCTTTGAAATAAAAATCAATGCCGTAAAATCATTTTATTCATGATATTGTCCGACTGTGAAGAGCAGCAGAGGCTGAAGACTAAAATAAAATACTGCATCTCACACACAGACACACACACACACACACACACACACACACACACTGACGGTGCTGCTTTTATGGAAACACAGTTTCTATGGCAACCACTGTGCTGCATCCCTGCAGAAGCAATGGCATGCACACACACACACACACACACACACACACTTGCTACAGCTGGCTGTGCTGCAGCGACCGTCCACTGATCATGTGATTTAAAGTGTCAGTCAAACTTGTGGCTCCGCCCACAACTCACCTGCTCGCTTCCTAACTTTTGTTGCTTCTTTGCTGAAAGTGTCGATGCTGCTCGAGTCTCGCCGTCCCATTCGCCGGCCTGCCAAGGGTCAAAGGTCACGTGGACGCAGAGTCAATGAACCCCGGCTGACTGGATGGCTCAGCCAATCAGAGGAGAGCACACCTCCCTGCTGGACTTTCACCCGTCACAGCGCCGTCTTGTTGTGTCTCTGCAGCCACGATGCACGCCAAAGGAAACTGGTGAGAGCCTTTCTCCTCCACCTCCTCCTCCATCTCCTCTTCTTCCTCTTCCACCACCTCCTCCTCCTTCGTTAGTTCCTCTGCTTCTCCCTCGCCACCTCCTCCTTCCTCTACCTCCTCCGGCAGGGGCGGCCTGGGGGTGTTTGCCGGGGGCAGGGGGGGGGGAGAAGTGGCCCGGGAATTATTGATAGACTGGCCCACTTCATGTGCGGTGTGGGATGAAAAAAACAGCATTTGATGGTGTTTTGGACAATAATCCTATTGTAAACATGAACCTGAACCTGTAAGTAGCCTAGAGTAAAACAATTGCCGCAGTGTAGTTATTTTAAAGCGTGTAGTCGTGATTTTTCTATGCACCATCTGCCCGGGCAGCGCTAATGTAGACTTTTGTGGGGATTTTCTAGCCTTTAGAAACTATTCAGGGAGACAAAAAGTCTATGAATAGAAATATACAATAAAAAGGTTAGATTATAAAGCATGAGTTTGGTAGGAGGTGTCCTGCCAGCCATTTTACAGACGTTTATTTTTGTATTGCAGTCAATGGGGAAAATGGCCCTTGGTCCCATGGAATTTTTTTATTGCAGTACCTTGAGTGGCCACTGGGAAAAATCGGCCTGCCGCCATATTGCCAGTCCGGTATTCAGACCAAATTTTGATTGGCTATCAGCAAAGGTAGCGTGATACGTGCACACAGGTATAGTCTATTACATTGGCCGCTGTGATACCCCCCCACCCCACCACCTCTCTTCTTCATCTTTTTCTCATGGTCCGGCCCACCGACCCACCGACCCACTGAGGAAATCCGCCTCTACTCCTCCTCCTCCTCCTCCTCCTCTCTTCTTCTTCCTTATCTGGGGTTCAATCTATCTATCTATCTATGTCAGCTGACCAGCAGCTCACCTGGTTCACCTGGCACTCTGCTCTCATCCTGGAAGCTTCACTAGAGAGGAACCAGTGAATCATCAGAAGAAGGAGCTCCCACAAACAGCAACAACAGCAACAACAACAACAACAACAACACATTGCAATGTTGTGTTTCTCATTCTGTCTGAGTTCTTCATGTTCTCCATTTTTTATAAACTCATCAGCCATTGGTCTCCTCAGCACCGTGAACCAGGCAGTAATTCCAACATCACTTCTTCAGCTGTGCAACTTTTGCTTTGAAAGTCCATGGTAAAACACTCCCTGAGCCCTCTGTGATGTCACAAATGGAAACAATACCTCGCCGGTCATGGTGAGCACAGCAATCAGAAAACCTCACAGGAAGTTGATTGGAACCACACAGGAAGTAGGACTCCACAGGAAGTGGATTGGCAATCCACAGGAAGTGAAATCCCACAGGAAGTGGAAACTCCACAGGAAGTAGAATCCCAGAGGAAGTTCATTGGAACACCACAGGAAGTGGATTGGCAACACACAGGAAGTAGAATCCCAGAGGAAGTGGATTGGAACCCCACAGGAAGTAGAACTCCACAGGAAGTAGAACTCCACAGGAAGTGCTAACAGGTGCCAGAGAATCAGAGAGCAGCAGCAGAAGAAGAAGAAGTGAAGCTGAAGGGAGGAAGAAGAAGAAAGAGTTGTTGAATCTGGAGGGAAAAAAAAAAAAAATCACCTTCTGCCAGTTTCCTCCTCCTGCCAGCAGGGGGCAGCAGAGAGCAGCTGAAGAGGAACTCATCTCGATGGTTTCGAGGCTTTTGTTGTCGACTCGTGTTTCCCTCTGTAACATCTTCTTCTCCACCGACCGTTAAAACCTGCCGCTGGTCTGGACTGTGGCCTTTGACCGCTGTTTGACCTCTGACCCTCCCAGCTGCTGCTCCTTCGACGACTACAAGCTGACCACCGAGTGGCTGATGCAGCAGACGCACCACCGACCCAAGGTGGCAGTGATCTGCGGCTCTGGACTGGGGCTGCTGGCCGACGGAGCCGCCAACAAGAAGACCTTCAGGTACCAGGACGTCCCCAACTTCCCCGTCAGCACAGGTGAGGCTCTCTCTCTCTCTCTCTCTCTCTCTCTCTCTCTCCCTCTGACTCGGTGTCTCTCTACCAGTTACGGGTCATGAGGGCAGCCTGGTGTTTGGAACCATTGATGGGACCTCCTGTGTTTTCATGAAGGGTCACTTCCACCTGTATGAAGGATACTCGCTCTGCCAGGTGAGTCCTCGCTGCTCCACTCACCTGCTCTACTCGGTTGGCCCACTGGCTCCGCCCTCCCACCTCTGAGATGCAGGAAACACAATGGACCGATGTGCGCGAGGCTGGAAGGGTGGAAGAATCGGAGTGTAGATCTAGAATGAACTAGACTAAACCACGGTTTGTGTGCCTCTCAGGTGACCTTCCCCGTGAGGACCTTCAAGCTGATGGGGGTGGAGTCCATGCTGGTGATCAACGCCTCTGGTGGTCTCTGCGACGACTTCAAGGTGGGCGACATCATGATCATCAAGGACCACATCAACCTGCCGGGCTTCGCAGGGCAGCACCCGCTGTGTGGACCCAACGACGAGAGGTAGGAGGGCTGGGGGCGGGGCCAGGCTGGGGGCGGGTCAATTCAGGGTCTGCATCCTTCCAAGGCACTGCGTGAAGGCTCCTCCCAATTCCCAAAAGTCAGAAGGACGCTCCAAATGCGTCCTGGGAATGCACCCTACTGTTAGCCCATTCCAAGGCTACACCGCTACTATCCTTCACCTCCTTCTGTATCCCAGGATGCTTTGCCTGCTGCTGCAAAGCATCCTGGGATCCTGGGAAGTCAGCTGAAATTAGCGCCATCTACTGGCAAAGACACCACGTATAAATTGAACTATTGAAATTTCACATCAAATATCCAGTTTTTAACGCAGGGTTTTTACTGATTTGAACATCCAACGCCATCGTTAGATGGAGAACCAATGGTTAGCTTGATGCTATGAAAACGTCACTTCCGGGGTTGGCCAGCAGGAGGGAACGGCGGTGACGTAACCAGGAAATACGCCCAAGGCTAGACCGTCCCGTGTGGTTACCGGGGAGGCGGGGCTTGGGTTGGTCCTTCTGGGCCGGGTCCTTGGGAGAACGCTTCCTTCAGACGGAGGACGCTTCCTTCAGACGGAGGACGCTTCCTTCCAAGGATGCAGACCCTGGATTGAGACACAGCCTATGTCATTTTTTTTGTCATTTTGACGTGTTGATATATCAATCAATCAATCAATCAATCAGCTTTAATTTGTACAGCGCTAAATCACATCCAAAAACGTCTGAAAGCGCTTCGTACAATCAGAGAAAAAGAACCAACTGGGCTCCCCAGAACAAGCAAAGTGCGACAGAGGCCTGGAAAAACTCCCCTGCATTCCAACGAGGCCACTCTGCAAATATGATTTGGCAGAAACCAGCAATTAATCCATGGTGACGCCACGTGTGTGTGTTCAGGTTCGGGATCCGGTTCCCCTGCATGTCTGACGCCTACAGCAAGGTTCTGCGGCGGCTGGCGCTGGAGGTGGGCGCCGAGCTGGGCTGCAGCGACATCATGAGGGAGGGTGTGTACTGCATGGTGAGCGGGCCCAACTTCGAGACCATCGCCGAGGCCCGCATGCTGCAGATCCTGGGCTGCGACTCTGTGGGTAGGACAGACTGACAGACGGATAGACAGGTGCAGCGGTCACCTGATCACCTGACCTCTGCTGACCCCTGTCCTCCTGCCCAGGTATGAGCATGGTCCCCGAGGTGACGGTGGCCAAGCACTGCGGCCTGCGAGTCCTCGGCCTGTCGCTCATCACCAACAAGGTTCGGTCGCACACCTGCACACACCTGCACACACCTGAACACACCTGGAGACACCTGGAGACACCTGCACACATCTGCAGACACCTAGTTTCACCTCCTTCTGTATCCAGGATGCTTTGCCTGCTGCTGCAAAGCATCCTGGGATCCTGGGAAGTCAGCTGAAATTAGCGCCATCTACTGGCAAAGACACAACGTAAAAATTGAAGTATTGAAATTTCACATCAAATATTCAGTTTTTAACGCAGGGTTTTTACTGATTTGAACATCCAACGCCATCGTTAGATGGAGAACCAATGGTTAGCTTGATGCTATGAAAACGTCACTTCCGGGGTTGGCCAGCAGGAGGGAACGGCGGTGACGCAACCAGGAAATACGCTGAAGGCTAGACCGTCCCGTGTGGTTACCGAGGAGGCGGGGTTTGGGTTGGTCCTTCTGGGCCGGGTCCTTGGGAGGACGCTTCCTTCAGAGGGAGGACGCTTCCTTCCAAGGATGCAGACCCTGAATTGAGACACAGCCAGAGAGCTTCTTCACTCTCTCCTGCCACTGAGATATGGTGGTGGTGGTGGTGGGGTGGTGTTTCAACCACATTAGTTCAATCGTTCTAGCAATTAATATTTTTTTTCCAATATTTCCTTTGGGAGCGCTCCTATGATATCACATTGATATCAAATCAATGTTAGAATATAAAAAAAACAATTCTTTCTGAATCCCCTCCCAATCATTTTTCAACTTCAGGCAGCCCTAAAATATGTGAGTGTGGTCCCACATCCAGTGGCCAACCCTCCAACACCAGTTGGTCTGGAAGTTACAGAGGGAATTCTAAATAACTGACTTTTAGTTTCCAATTGAATTCTTTCCAGTTGGTTATTTCATGCCCTTCCCTGTCTTCCCAGCAGGTGTCTTTGATAGTCATGTTCATTTCTAACTCCACTTTGTCTTTTATATCCAGCGCGCTCCCCGACATCAGCAGATTTAAACATGTGTAAACTTGTGAAACAACCTTGGTGCAATTATTTTCTTTTATGCTTAGAGACCAATCTCCTATAGGAGTAGGTTGTTGATCGACACGTTTCAAGTAGGGCTGACCTTCATGGCGATGCTAAAGGACGAACCATCAGGGTCACCCCAGTGCTGCCACCACTAGGTGGTGACACCTCCGGAGCCTGTCTGTACTGATCGATGTGTTGCAGGTGTCTCTGGAATACGGCCGGGAGGAGAAGGTCCATCACGAGGAGGTTCTGGAGACCAGCAAGATGCAGTCCGAGGTTCTGCAGAAGCTGGTGACCCGGCTGATCTCCCGCTGCCAGCAGGAGAGCATCAACACACACTGACCGGGCCCATAGCGCCACCACTGGACAACTGGCTGGCTGACTGACGCAGCAGCAGCATGAGGAGTCAATAAAAACCAGTCCAACAACAGTCAACAGCTTTAATGTGTCAAAATGTATTTTTAGTGATTAACAAGTTTCCTACAGCAGGTCAGTTCCCCTCCAGACCAGGAGGGGGCGCTGACACAGCCGAGGTGAGGTCAGACGGAGAAGATTAGGCACCAGCCAGCAGCAAAGATTTATCAGCAACATGAAGACACTCACTGGTAGCTCCTGCTAACATGCTAACGCTACTGGTTAGCATCAGTAGCAGTCGAGAGCAGCAGTTATTAAAAAAATACATCAGTAAAGAGTTTGTCAACAAACAATCATCCGATTCTTCCCATGATGCTGGCAGGTGGGCGTGGCCGCCTCCAGGCTGCCGTCTGATTGGTCGCAGTGGTCGGTGTCTTCAGGAGCCTTTGGTGTTTCTGATCATGGCCTCCATGACCTTCCACTGCTCCGGGGTCACCACACACACACACACACACACAGCTGACTCAGAGAGGAGACCCGCCTGGTGTGTTTCTGGGGGAACCATTAGAGCGTGACACTCACTCGCCGCAGCTCGTTGAACTCTCCTGCCATGGACACGTACTCGCCGCCGTCAAACCGGATCACCTGGATGGGAACACACACATCTCTGACCTCTGACCTCTGACCTCTGACCCCCTAACCTTCAGCCCAGTCGTTCACTCACGGCTCCAGACATCCAGCTAGCGTAGCAGCTGCTAACATATGCCGCCAAGTTGGCGATCTCGGCCGGCGTCCCCAGCCGACCCGTCGGGATTCGTCCAATCATGGCCTTCTCGAAGGCGCCGGTCGGGTCCAGTCGGCTGAAGGCCCCCTACAACAACAGCAACAGCCAGAGCTCATCAGCAGCTGCAGGTGGACTGGTTCTAGTGGTGGAGGAGGCGGTCTCCAGTAGGGGGCGCCAATTAATAAAAAAATAAGATTTTTATTTACAGTCCATTTAGTTCGATGCCTTTATTTTTAAATTTGAAATTCGATTTTGCATGTTTGCAATATGAAGTTATTTATTGTGTAGTATCAAGCTTTGCTTGGTCCATATTGAGCGTTGAAGCAAAACTTGTCTGGGTCCATATAAAAAGGTTCCCTGCTCTGTCCG
Source organism: Thamnaconus septentrionalis (assembly GCA_009823395.1). Taxonomy (NCBI): domain Eukaryota; kingdom Metazoa; phylum Chordata; class Actinopteri; order Tetraodontiformes; family Monacanthidae; genus Thamnaconus; species Thamnaconus septentrionalis. Next base: position 960,279 of record CM020511.1, on the reverse strand, counting down.
GAGGCCCCACTGTGCGTTTGAGTTCGACTCCTTGTCCAACATGAAGGTGATGTAACACGTCAGTGTGATTCTCTATGGATTCTCAAACCTTAAGGTCATATTGAGGGCATTCTGGGATGTATTCATTTTGGGGTCTCAGAAGGTACCTTGGTTCTGATTGGTCCAGGCTGGATGATGTTGAACCTGTGGCCATAGCGCCCCCACTCTGCAGCCAGGGACCTGCATGACGACAGCAACAGTTGTACAGCAGCAGCACCAGCAGCAGAACCTGAGGTCACTTCCCGGTTGGTGCCACTGACTTGTAGAGCGCCTCCACGCCGGCCTTGGCCGAGGCGCTGGGGGTCACGAACCCGGAGCCCGACTCGGCGTAGATGGTGGTGATGGCCAGGAAGGAGGCGGCTGTCATCAGCACCAACAACAATCAGCAAAGTCCACGCCACACTCAGACCCCCTCTGCCCCCAGGCTCCCACTTGACCTCTGACCTTTCTGACTGGCAATCAGCCTCTTGCCCAGCTCCAGGGTGACGAAGGCCGTCCCGTTCAGCACGATGTCGGTGACGCTGCGCCAGGCGTTGGCCGACAGACGCTCCGAGGGACACACAAAATTTCCTGCCGCGTTGTTGATGATCACCTGCAGCGACACGGAGACGCTGTGATGAAGACTGGATGCTCGGACTGATCAAAATAAAGTCCTCTTTTTTTTCTCTGAAAAACTTGATTTTCGATTTACGATTTTTTTTTTTGGGGGGGGGGAGCATTTTCTCGCTAAATATGCTGCAAAAACAGGACAAGTGCGTGTTGTATGCGACTTTGGATAAATACTTTCCAGGTAGTGGTGAGGGCAGCAAACAGAACCACTTCCTGGTTTTAACGCCTGTTGTGGTTAGCTAGTGCAGATGCCAGTAAACATAGGTAGCCAGTCAACAGCTTCTCCAGGGGGCCGGGGGGGCTGCGGTACCCAAGAGGCGCCAACCCGGAAGCATGAAAGAGGAAAATCGATTTTCCGACTAAAAAGTCTGATTTTGATTTAAAATCAATTAATCGCACAGCCCTACTGGACGCCCCGAATGACATCACCGCCACTGCACGATTAAAACGCCAGGTGCCAACAAGTCAATACATATATATATATAAATATATATATATATATATATATATATATACATACACATGTATGCATATACAGTATATATATATATATATATATATATATTGACTTTGCTTTGCTTCATTTTCCACTGACATTAAAGCAACAAGTTTCCTCCATGATAGATTGTTTCCTCCTATGGTGGCTCACCAGAACTCTCCATCCATCTGCTGCTGCTCCGCTACCCCCCTCTGGAACACTGTACAACCCACTGTGGCCCCACCAGCCAAACCGTTTAGCCCCTGAACACCGGTGATGTTCCCTCGGCATCCAGAGTGTGTGTGCAGCACCAACACACTCACATCTGGGAGCCCCGTCAGACTCTCCATGGAGTCGATGCACTGCGAGACGGCCTGAGGGTCTCTGACATCACACTGCACTGCATGGACCTGAGGAGACACGGACACACACACACACACACACACACACACACACACACACCAGTTACTGTCTGTCGGGGGAACAGATTCAGGTCAGGTTCTGGTTCTGGTTCTGGTCTCACACCTTGTTCCCAGTCTGACTGCTGATCTCCTCGGCTGTTTTCTGCAGGACGTCCAACTTCCTGAGCACCAGAAGCACCAGCAGCACCATCACAACAACAACAACAACAACAACAACAACAAGAGGCCATTATTTGGAGCAGTTGTGGTGGCTGCTGTCCGGTGCGGAGGTGACCTCTGACCTGCTGGCGATGACGCACTGCGCCCCCAGCTGGGACAGGGTGGCGGTCATGGCGCGGCCCAGCCCGGTGCCGCCCCCGGTGATGAAGGCCACCTTGCTGCTGAAGCTGCCCGCCGGCAGCATGGCGTCCTCGGCCGGCGGGAACAGGTCCGGCCTCTGGGGGCGCACCGCCGAGCCATGGATCCATGACTGCAAGAGAGGGGCGGGGCTTCACTGAGAGGGGCGGGCCCAAACACTGAACACTCAATGGCATTGAGGAACAAACTGTGTAACCAAACAGCGTTTCTGCTTCACACCAGTCGGTCCAAGCGGTTGGTACATTTTCATCTGTTCGTCAAATATGGGGTAAAACTGGGTCAAAGGTCACACCGACACCTGACTGACCCCCATCACACCCGCCACCGGCTGCTGGTTGTGTCGCTGTTTGACAGACTCTTTGTAGGTCTGCAGGTCTCACCCTGTTGGTGGCGCTCCTCACGGCGCCCGCCAGTTTGGCTGCTCCGAACCGCCGCAGTGCCGCCATCTTGCCCGCAGCTCTGGTGACCTTTGACCCGCATCCTTCCGCAACAGGAAGGAGCCAAAACAGAGGGGGCGGGGGGAGTGGGAGTGTCCGCGTCAAGACGCCCAGAACGTGAATTCTAATTGTTTTCAACAACAATGGAAAATTAAAAAAAAAAAAAAAGTAAATAAATAAATAATAATCTTGAAGATTAAGGGTCGGTATCTTCTAACATTGTGAACGTTCTAAAAATGTCCCGCCATGCACCCGGACCCCGTCTTCCCCCCCACTACAGGCCCAGATTGGTTCCGTCCGCAGTGTGGCGATGATCACGTGTTACCGTAACTGTGCAAAACACAGCGCACCTTTAGAAACAACTCCAGACTATCTGCCACTGCTGCTCTCCGTTGAACAACTTGTTCATGTCACGGAAACACAACCGAGACACATGCCGGCAGGTCATGTGACCCAAACCCTCCGTGTAGCGCCCGAGAGACTCCAGCAGGAAGCACTTCCTGTTTGGTCTAATATTTACGGTACCGACCCGGAGTGGTCCGACAGTCGGATCACCGAGCCGGTACAAAAACATGCCGGTGATCGGTGATCGGTGATCGGAATCGTCCGGAACCGAAGCACATGGAAGAGGCGGTGTCCGAACCCAGGCTGATCCTGGTCTTCAGCGGGAAGCGGAAGTCCGGGAAGGATTATGTGACGGACCGGATCCGCGAGCGGTGAATATGACATCCTGATCGGTAGCAGCTGAATGAGTGTCAACAAACTGACCAGAACCTGGATGGAGTGAGCGGAGGTTCGACCAGGATGATGACGTCATAAAGGCTAATATCACTTAAAAACGGGACTTAAAAACCCGCATTCACACAATACATAGTTATTATGATTTTAAGAAGTCCTCCCAGCCACTCCCAGATTTTTATTACTGATGGCAATTTAAAAAAATAAAAAAAAATACCGCCGTTTGAAGAAGAATTGTATTGTCAGTCTATTTGCGATCTCAGTCACCAATTAAGACGCGTCTTTTTTCAACCACGACCTGGTTTTTGGTTCAATTCAGGGTGAAGGTAATGATCTGTAGAATAAAATCATTCCATCTGGACCTTGAGGGACAAAGTCGGCAGGATTGAAGTTTACTATTGCGCTGATTGACCTCAATTCACAAAACTCACACCAAACTACTGAGAAGAATCTGGGTTCCTTGTTTTTCCAACTTCAGATGCGTTTGCAGTCAAAATGTTGTCCATCAGGGGGAGACACTGGCCTGATCATCTCACTCTTTACTCCTCCTCTGCAGTTTGGGAGCAGAAGTTTGCAGTGTGCTGCGGCTGTCCGGTCCCCTCAAGCAGCAGTACGCTCAGGTGAGAGCCCCGCCTCCCCGCCCTCCTGCTGGGTTACCATGGCGACCGACTGAACCTCTGAGTCCTGCTGGTTCTGTGGTTGCCCCGACAGGAGCACGGTCTGGACCTGGAGCAGCTGCTGGGCCCCGGGCCCTACAAGGAGCAGCACCGGGCTGACATGATCCGCTGGGGGGAGAGTCGGCGGCGCCAGGACCCTGGGTTCTTCTGTCGCCTGGCAACCAGAGGGGCGGAGCAACCGCTGTGGGTGGGTGTGGCCTGACCAGTGGAGGCCCGTGCATTCCACGCCGAGGCCTTCAGTGACGTCATATTTAATCCAACCTACATTAATACACCTTATAAGACCCTCAGTATGACACTGCGGCTGGAGAATCCATAGACGCATCACATCACCATCATGTAGGAGACCTGGTGGAGCAAAACATTGTTTCCGGAGCATTTAAATCACACTTCCGACTCAGTAACTGAGGCCACTGATGCTGTCAAAACTTACAAATAAATGTGATTTTAAGAGATTCCTCAACAAAGTTTTACTCAGTTCAGCAACACTACAGTGTGAGCATAAAGTCTTGTCCAATAAAGTGCACATTGTCCATTGTTCAGACCAACGACGAGACAATAACAGAACAAACTATTGAACTACCGAGTCATCAAACCATTGAACATGTTGCTGCTGCTCCACTGTGCCACGTTATTGACATTAGAAATTGCAGATGATTCAGCAACTAAATCTTCATCTTATCCTTCAGCCGTCGTAGGTTCAAGGTGGCAACTGGATCTCCAGGTTGAGTTCAGTAGAGGCCCTCAGGTTCTTATCCAATCACAGGACTCCAGACACCAGATCTGGTTGGCCATTGCAACTAACTGTGATGCCTTCACTGACGGTGGTGCGTTCACGGACAGCCAACAGGAGGCTGCTTTGTTGATCCTGAAGGCCTCAGGCAGATTTTATAGAACCTGACAACACAAGCTAGCTGGAATATGATTGGATAAGAACTCTACCGGAATATTCAACAATGGAAGCAGCGCCACCTAGTGGATATTATATAATGTGAAAAGAACAGACTATGGAGAATAACCTAATTATTATATTTCTGGGAAAATGTACCTTTCACAGTAGGTTTAGGCCAGCAGAGAAGGACCAGCTGGCCCTGACCTCTGACCTCTCTGACACTCCTCCCACTCAGCTCTCTGCTGCTCTCTGGCTGTCAGGTGGTGAGTGACGCCCGGCGCCTCAGCGACCTGCAGTGGTTCTGGTCCCGCTTCCCTCGACAGACGCAGACAGTCAGAGTTCAAAGTTCAGAGGAGACGCGGCGGCTGAGGGGGTGGAGCTTCACTGCAGGTAGGCTCCCATTGGTCCGAGAGCCCAGGTTGCAGTGGGGGACGGGTTTGACCAGCGTCTCCCTCACAGGCGTGGACGACGCCGAGTCAGAGTGTGGCCTGGACAGCGGCGTCCGATTCGATTGGATCATCACCAATGAGGCCGACGCCCCCTCGTTAGAGGAGCAGCTGCAGCCAATCCTGAGGCAGTTCTTGGGAGGGATGGAACACTGAGCACCAGGGATGGATGCAGCCAGAGTGCAAAGCATGATGGGAGAAAATTATCTGGACTAACTGCAGTGTAAATAAATAATGAAAATTAAATAAATGAATAAATATTTAGCTCTTGATTGAAATGACTCTGAAAACACTGAAAAAGTGGATGAAATACAGCTATTTTATGACTGACTGACTGTTAACAATTCTTTAAGATTGGCTGAAGGGCCGGATGAAAAAGCTTCAGGGGCTGCTTATGGCCCCCGGGCCATAGTTTGCCCACCTTTGTGCTAACAGCTAACAGTGCAGCTATAAGATGAAGAAGCGACACCAGAGACGTGTTCGAGCTACATATCCCACATGCTTTTATTTTATAAAATCCAGTTTGACCTTTGACACTTTCACAGTGGCGATGACCTCGTGGTCCACACAGAAACTCTCCTAAGGGTCAGGTCAAAGGTCACTTAAAGGGAATGTGTCTGACCTCTGGTTGGCACCTGAACGAGCTCACGTCTGGCGGAATGCCTCACTATGATTGGACACTGTAAACCATGCCCCGCCTCCCTTTCATCAACAACAACAACAACAACAACCCAAAAAAAAAGTAGTATTAAATCATTAAATCATTGGCTACTAAGACCTTGGCTATAATCATCAACAGTGTCAAAGAAAAACAACGAGACAAACCGTTAAGACAAAACACCCAGAGCCGAGTTAGTCACATCAGTTAGTGGAGGACGAGGGAACGGCTGCCAGTCTGTTAAACTGTCCCTTCTAGCAGCTCCTCCTCTGCCGGCCTGTAACACTGCAGGAGTGGCACCATTGGAGGGGGAGGAGGGGCGGGGGCGGGGCCAGACAGGTGGAGGGAAGTAAAGCAACAGTCTGAACGTGACCTCAGCGAAAGTTTGAGCGAAGGAATGTGATAATAGATTTAAGAAAGGAGGGATGGGGAGGGGGGAAGGGGGGGGGATCAGTCTCCCACCATTCGGGTGGCAGAGAGGGGCGGGGCTTCAGATGGCGTTGAGGTCTTGCAGAGTCTGTTGAAAAGTGTTGTTGATTTGGTCGTTCTCCTCTTTGGCCAAGGTGAGACAATCTGCAGAAGAACAAAGACATGACCAATCCAACCAGCTTCAGCTTGCATTCGAGGCAGGATGTCGAGGCAGGAAGCGCAAACATGTTAGCGAACTTTTACTAGCACGACTCCGAGTCAATCTTAGCATGGACCTTTTCAGGCTTTGTGTTGTAAAGGAACTCGAAGCAGACGTTGAGCTCTGTCGTTTATCCACAGCGTCTTTTCAAGAGCGATCTGTCTTTCTGTTCTCCGTGGCGCTAATGTTGTTAGCGAGCTGCTGCTCCAGGCGTTCTTCTTCTTCTTCAGCCTTCAGGGAATAAACTTGCGGCGCCACACCAGGCCGGGCATAGGTACTACATCGTTTTCAGTCGTTTCCAGCGTATCCGTGTGAACAGGATTTTTTTTTTTTTCAGAGTGTGAGGTTTCAAAACAATCCCAAAACATGGAGTGGAATTGTTTTATATTTTTTATCGTCACTTTTATCGTTGTCACGATAAATGCCAGAAATTATCGTGATAAAACGTTTAGTCCATATCGCCCATCCCTACTAGCCGTGCCTCCGAAGTTTTCAAACAAAAGGAGGAAGCGCGTCAAACCTGGCCAAACACCTCAAAGACAGGCTTTCTTTTGCAGCATCGGTGTGATCCAGACCAGGAGAAGCAGGAGGAAAGTCACGCACGAACATAGCCAAAAATCACTGACGCCGTCATGCAGTCCATTCACCATTTATGAAGCTGCTATTAGAGGTTCTAGTTAAGTGAGATCAGGCTCCTGTTATTTATTTCCATATTTATAAGAAGCACAATGATGTTTGAAACAGCTCCTAGTAAAGTAGTGAATTTACAAGTACGTGACTTCTGGGTTTTTTAAATCATGGTATCAAATTAGTTTTTCGAGAATCGTGGAAACTCACAGGTATTGACGACTGAAATTGTGGTATCGTTGTGACAACCCTACCACACACACACACACACACACACACACACACACACACACACACACACACACACACACACACACACACACACACACACACACACACACACACACACACACACACATCCAACCAGCTTCCTCCCGTGCCTGCTCAATCCGAGGCTCCGCCCTCTAACAGCCCCACTAGCCTTGTGATTGGCCGGCCACTCACCTTCCAGTTTCTCGATTTTACTCTCCAGCACCATGTTGCTGCGCTCGGCGAGCTCCGCCCGGCTCTCAGCCTGGAAACAGGAAGTGGTTGGGTTACAAACAGGGAGTCAGGCCACGCCCCCTCCAGCCTTCCCCACCAATGAGACTTTGAGTTTCCTCCACCTCTTTGAGTTGGCTGCTCAGCTTAGTGATCTCGGCCTCGTACTTGTACTCGTTGTCCAGGTACTGAGACATAACGAGACAGAGAGAGAGAGACAGCCAATCAGGGAACAGAGATCACATGCTCAGGTGGTGTGGGAGGGGCTAGCCGTCGCAGTGACCACACCCACTCACCTTCTCAGACTGAGCCTCCAGAGACTTGAGGGTCGTGGAGACCGTTTTCAGCTCATCCTCTAGCACTCGCGCTTCGCTGCAGGTCAAAGGTCATGGCAGAGGGACACAGTTACACACACACACACACTTTGTGCAGTGTGACATCACATCATTATCAGAGTGTGATGACATCATGCAGGTCTCGTCCTCTGATGAGGGAAACTCCTCTGAAGTGCACGTCAACACACTGACTGACCAGACGCCTGTGTGTGTGTGTGTGTGTGTGTGTGTGTCTACCTTTGATACTTCTCAGCTCGGACCTCGGCCTTATCCAGGTCTGTCTGCACCATGATCAGTTTACGGCTCACCTGCCAAACCACCAACAGCAGCAGTGTGTCAACATGTGGTCAAACACACAGCAGCAACAACAACAACAACAACAACCACAACAACAGATAATCAATGTCTTATTCGGAGAGAATCAATAGCAGCTGCATGGCCTGCCTGCTCCCCCTAGTGGCTGGCTGCAGAATCACACACACCGAACTCTAATATTTCCCAGAGTTGTTGCGTTTCCTGCGGCACGTGGTGCGCTACCTCTTCACACTTCCTGTCGGCCTCCTCGGCCACCGTCTTGACCTCTTTCAGGGTCACGGTCATCTCCTCGATCTGCTCCTCGTCCTTCATCGCCCTGTTCTCGATCACCTTCTTCCCTCTGAGGACACACACAGTCAGCAGCAGGTCAACACCGGTTCTGTCTGTGTGTTCATGAGTGTGTGTGTGTGTGTGTGTGTGTGTGTGTGACTGACCTTTCGCTCTCGTCGGCCTTTTGCTCCACCTCTGACAGCTTGGCCAGGTGCACCTGCAGCTCATCCTGGAGTTTGTCCAATTCGTCCTCTTTGCACTGCAGACGCTTGGACAGAGTCATCAGCTCCATCTCAGACTGCAAGACAACCAGCAGGGGGCAGCGAGTCAACTGGCTGATCACAATAGAGTGGCCACATCTTGCTCTTATCCTTTTGATCTAATTGTTAATGAACTGAATTGACTTGGAGGTTCATTCTAGCTATGGTTATGGTTGGATTGATGGTTGTTAAGTACTGCAACAGCACAGCTTCCCAATTTGGGATCAATAAAGGACATCCATCCATCCATCCATCCATCCATTCATCCAGCCAGCCATCCATCCATCCATCCATCCAGCCATCCATCCAGCCATCCATCCATCCATCCAACAAAAAAAGAATAAATGACAAAGAAAGCATGATAATAACAGACGTAGGCCCATTTGTTTAAAAGGGGCGTGTCTATAAATTACTGCTTTGGCCTCTGTATTGGACTCACGTGGTCACATGACTACAGAGGCTATCAAATGTTGAACAGTCCAATTCATCTGTGCAGAAATATATCATTAAGACAACAACCACAACATCAAACAGTTCAACAACAAACATCAGCCTGTGTGTGTGTGTGTGTGTGTGTGTGTGTGTGTGTGTGTGTGTGTGTGTGTGTGTGTGTGTGTGTTATCATCGGTTCCGTGCCTGCTGGTGCGGCAGATGTTTCCCAGTGATAGAGACCCAGTGCGTCTGCAGTTTAACTGCATAGTTGTGAAGCATCAGAGGCATAATAACAATGCATTATTTTAATGTATTACTTTTTATTATTATTTATTATTCATTTTCAGGTTCCTGGAGTTCAATGGCAAGGAACCTGTCAGAGGGTGAAGACGGCTCCCCCTAGTGGTGATGTCCACAAGAGGTGACTTCAAGGAAGCTGGACTGGAGATGTTTCATCTCCCACCGTCTAGCTTCATGTTCAAGACTACGACCTGGACCTGGCCTTTGTCCTGGTCCCTCACAGACCTGCTGGTGTTGGAGCCACACCTACTGTCCTCCAGGCCAGCAGGGCGGAGCCGCAGGAACTGGAAACACTGGTTTTTATTTAGAAAGAGCAGCGTCACTGCTGCTTCTTCTGGGTGTTGACTCTCACGCAAAGCAACAAAAAAAAAAAAAACACAGCAGGGAGCTCCTGATAGTGTTCCTGCTGCAGGAGGTCCAGAGGGGAACTGGTTCATCTAAACCAACAGCCAGGATCTCACGGGACCCATCCAACACACACACACACGCACGCACACGCACACGCATACACACAGGCTCATTAGCAGGGAGGGCCTGGCAGGATGTGGTGTGCTCAGCAGGTGCTTTGTTTGTTCTGACGCAGCGACGGCCTCCAGAACCAACAACACCTTCAAGAACCGGGTCTTCAGGTGAATGAATGGGCTGGAAACGTTTCACAAGTTGTCTTAAGGCACGCACGCACACACATTTTGTGTGTGTGTTTGTGTTAAAAACAAAACAAAAACAACTTGTTGAACGCAGACTAATGCGTCCTGTCAGCTGCTTCATTTCATTCCTACCTGCATACAGTAAACACACAAGTCGTCCGCCCCACCCTCACACAACAGCTCAGTGAACGAACACACACACACGTCCTTAAAAGGGCAGGAGAAGCTGTGGACTCCTGCTGCTCGAGCTTAGCAGCCGTTTTGAAACTCTTGAATTCTTTGACAGGTCGTGACTCGTCTCACTGGGAATCTCAGGCGTCATCTCACCTTGAAGGGCCCGACCGCCCCACCACCTCCTCCTCCTCCTCCTCCTCACCTCCCTAAAGGCCTGTACAGGTGGGCCGCTGTGAGTCCTACCTCCTCCCTGGTCCTACGCTCCATCTCCAGGTCCTTCTGCAGCCGCTCGGCCCGCTCATTGGACTCGTCCGCCTGCTCCTGCAGGTCCTTGATCCTCCTCTTGACAGCGTCGATGCTGTTCAGTCCCGCACTCATCTTTCTCCTCCTGCACAGAAGAAGAAGAAGAAGAAGAAGAAGAAGAAGAAGAAGAAGAAGAAGAAGGAGTAGAAGAAGGTCTAGTTAGGGGGTGGTTCCTCGTCTGATCTGATCTTTTCAAAACATCTATCAAGGTGCAGAGGACTTGGATTGTTCCTGCACAACATGACAAGCAGCCAACTGCACCTGCAGTCTACCTGTTGTCTGTGGCTGCCTCCTCTGTTTGCTGATCTTAATAGAAGAAGAAGAAGAAGAAGAAGAAGAAGAAGAAGAAGAAGAAGAAGAAGAAGAAGAAGAAGAAGAAGAAGAAAACTTGGTCTTTGCTGCACTTATTCTTCAGACTGACGTGTTATTGAGCCAATACGCAGGCGAGCAGCTGCAGCTAACCGCGCTTAGATAGCATATTAGCAGCAGACTGACTGACTGACTGACTGACTGACAACAGGTGAACCGGGACATCCTCACCTGTCCGCGTCCTCTCCCAGATGAAGCAGCTGCTACAGCGACTCGGCCAGACTCCGTCACTTCCCGGTTAGCGGGTCAGGCTAGCTGTTAGCAGGCTAGCGGAGTGGACGTGGTTCTGGAAGTTCGGCTGGAGTTGCGGTCGGGCGTGTTCGGGGCGCTGGGCCGGGCTTCTACGGGCTGTTGCTGCCTGTGTCTGGTTAAAAAAAAAAAAAGCTGTGACGTCCGCCGAAGCCTTCAGCGACACAGCCGGACAACTCCCAACTCAGCAGGACTACACCCTCTTCCGTGTTAAACTCCCTCCACGGGAAGTGACGCAGTAGACAGTCCTTGACAAATTAAAGGCGTTCCGAGTGTCAAAAAATTGTTTCGAGTGTCTTTTGTTTTTGTTTTTTTTTTACGCACAAGATTTGAAATAATTTATGTTTGTATATTCAAAATTCAAATAGATATTTTGAATAAAATAAGGTTTCCCGGAAGTCATGCCAGGAGCTAAAGACAGGTTAACAAAAGAAAAAACAGCCGGAAGTAACCGTGCGATATGAAAATAAAATGCATTTGCAGTGCATTTGAACGTTTTCAACTGGAAAAATATCGACTTCTCAACGTCTCGCTTTCAAAGAATCAACTGTAAATCCCGGAGGCAGGAGTTCTGGTCCAGGTCCTGGTTCCTGTCTGGTTCGGGTGGGGAGGGTTGGCAGTGACGTCAGGCGATCCACACATAGACTGTGCGTTAATTCAGCAGAAGGCAGCGTTAAATCAAAGAATCACAACCGACTCTGACTCCTGTCTGTCCAGTTTAAACATGAAGAGCTTTATAATTCCAAATCTGCAGAAATTTAAAACAGCAACTCGAGTCTCCAGCCGATTGGATTTATAACGAGCATAGAAACACAATTGGAAGAAAAAGAAAAACAACAACAACAAACGTCATTTACAGCTTATAGACCAAATGTTTATACAGACACAAACTTCAGCTCAGCGTTTCTGAGTTCATGTTGGCGTCAGAAAGCTGCTGTTCCTCTGGATGAGCCTGAAGGCACCTGCTGATCCAGGAGAAGCTGCCACTGTCACTCCATCACAAGGAAAATTAATGTCTTGACACTAACTCATAATTTATCAGCATATATATAATTTTCTGTTTCTTCAAATTGAGCTTTTCACGTTAAAAAATGAAGTTAGAAAAGACCCCAGGGATCCACCAGGAGCTGCACCTGGTTCCACTCCAGGCTGGTCAACACGTGTTAGCAAGGGTGGTGATTTATTTCCTCACCATAGAAAACTGACACGGAACTGTTGCTTAACATTCACCTCATCTCGGGAGAAGTTACATTAGTATCTCACGTTTTCAAGCCGACGTTTCAAATGTCATTAAATGTCATGAGATGTTTTAGGTCCATTAGTGGTCACATGATCTTTGGACTTCTTTTTTTTTTTTTTTATTTGGGCTCCTCCATAGACGCCGACCTTTTCTGCTTTGCACGTCTATAATGTTGAAATGTCTCTTAGAGGAAGTGGAGGAGCTTCAGGGGGAAGCAGTTGTGGAGCAGGCCGCTCGGTCAAGTCCGACACAAGAAGAAACATGCTAACATGCTAACATATAGGATGTCTTCAGCAGTGAGGCTACGTCCCAGTCATACAGCTTCTGGATTCTTAAAAGCACCGCTAGTCTAAAATATTCTAGAATATATTCCCTCCATGGGTCCACCTGCTCAGGTGTGCTGCGTCTCACCTGCCTCCAAACTTTGTGCTCTTTGAGCCTCGTCGTGATTCAGAGGAAGATTTTAACTTTTGTTTTTGGTTTCACTTTCATTGAAAATCAGTCATAATCTCATGTCTACAGGATGGAGGAGTTCAGTCTGAGGATTAGAACAGGTAACAACACACACCAGTCAGTGGCATCAAGGCCCCGCCCACCACAAACGCCTCCCCTTCCCTTCCTTCCTTCGACAAGACTGAACACAGCAGGAGGTGACTGCGGCTCGTGATGTCCAAAGAGACTTCTGGGTAATGTAGTGTGGCCTTGAGGAGCGTGAAACTCAGCCAGCCAATAAGAATCCTCGCCCCGCCTCCTCGGGACACGCCCACTCCAGCATGGAAGACGGGGCTTCAGTCGATTGGATGATGTAAACAGGTCACATGGTCCACATGGGTCTCCAGCCTCCCACAAAGCAACAGTCTGAGGTCCAACTGTGGGTCCAACAGGAAATGACATCATCCCCTCCGGCTCTCTCCGTCACTGGCTGTCAGTCATTGGTTGTCAGCCAGGCGTGGGGGCGGGGCATTAACTGGGCTCACCGCCACACTCGCTCTCCTCTGGGATGTCCTGAAGGTCTGAGAGGTCAGAGGTCACGGGTTAACGGCGGCGAAAGGAAGCGGGACGGACGGACGGACGGACGGACAGAAGGAAGGATGGACAGACGGAAGGAAGGACAGAAGGATGGACGGACGGACGGACGGACGGACAGATGGACGGACAGAAGGATGGATGGACAGATGGAAGGACGGAAGGATGGACAGACAGATGGATGGACGACAGAAGAAAGGATGGACAGACGGAAGGACGGACGGATGGACGGACAGAAGAAAGGATGGACAGACGGAAGGAAGGACGGAAGGATGGACAGACGGAAGGAAGGACAGAAGGATGGACGGACGGACGGACGGACGGACAGATGGACGGACAGAAGGATGGATGGACAGATGGAAGGACGGAAGGATGGACAGACGGATGGATGGACGACAGAAGAAAGGATGGACAGACGGAAGGACGGACGGATGGACGGACAGAAGGATGGATGGACGACAGAAGAAAGGATGGACAGACGGAAGGAAGGACGGAAGGATGGACAGACAGATGGACGGACAGAAGGATGGATGGACAGATGGAAGGACGGAAGGATGGACAGACAGAAGGACGGACGGATGGACAGACTGACCTCTGGGACTGTCGGAGCGAGGGGAGATCCTCATCACCTCCGGCTCCTCCTCCTCGTTTCCTTCATGAAGGCCGTCTAATTGGTCGATGGGATCCTGGGTGGCCAACGGGGCGAGAGGGCGGAGCTCCAGCTCCCTGCTGCCACGCCTCCTCCCACCCTGCAGAGAGCGACGCCCTGACTTAGCCACCCGTCACTTTGTTACTTGATTAATTAGCTTCGTTTGGCTTTAAATAGCGTAAATATACTGGAACTGGTGCGTGAGTCAGAACCTGATCCGACCGGTCGATGGAACCCCAAACCGGTTCAGGTGACTCACCTGATCGGCCTGGACTGACTGACTCACCTTGTCGCTCTTGACGATGTCGCCGACGCTGCCGTTGCTCAGCTTGCGGGCCGGCTCCGCCCTCTCCCTGGAGGGATCCTCCCCCTTCAGCCGGAGCCGCGTCACCTCCTCCTGCAGCAGCTCCACCTGCCGCCGCAGCAGCACCGCCTCGCTGCCACCGCCGGCGTCCAGCCCCGTGTCACGGGACATGGAGCGGCTGAGGCGGGGCCCGGGGGCGGAGCCACCAGACGACAGGGCGGTGGTCGCCGAGTCCGGGCGAGAGAGCTCCAGCACCGAGTCCTGGTGGATGACCACGGCCTGCAGGGGGCGCAGTCAGAGGGCGGAGGTTGTTTCTACTGCACAACAGTCTCACTAGCTGCGTCTCCATGAACCCCTAAAATTGCCCATAACCTATATGCGTCTTCCTCTCCTCTCACCTGCAGGGCGTGCAGCTGCGTAGAAACGCTGACCAACAGCCGGCTGACTTCCTGTGGGTCAGAGGGCGTCACGTGTTAATCCGGATGATGTCATCGAGTGATACAAAAACACAGGAAGGAAGTGTTAGGTTGTTTTTTTTTACCTCTTTCTGAGAGTTTTCCATCAGCTGGTTACCGTTCCTGTCCTGCGAGAGAGAGAGAGAGAGAGAGAGAGAGAGAGAGAGAGAGAGAGAGAGACCATCAGTGAGAAAACAACCTTCACTTCCTGCTGAGGCTCCGCCTCCATCGCCTGATGCGAGAGACTGATGCTGTTTGGTTCCTACCTTGGAGGAGCTGCTGTTGAGGTCAAAGGAGCCATTGAGCGAAGCGGTGTCGTTGTCTGGCGCGCACACACACACACACACACACACAAGAGCAGAATTAGAGGAACGTCTAAACTCCAGGGGGCAGCATATTATCAGAGGAAGTGCTGTTGACATACTGCTGCCAGTTAGCAGCGATGCTAGTAGCGCTACAGCTGACTGAGGCGCTGCTATAAATCCTAAAATTCCTCAAAAAGTTGGCAACTAAACACACAACAAGGATGTGAAACAACACCAGAGAGAGCGTTTCCACCAGGACGGTGATGTGAGGAGATCAGCAGCAGCCAGACAGACAGTCAGTGGAGGCTTCTGGAGGAGGAGTTCAGCAGCTGTGGAAGGTCCAGGAGGAGGTGAAGCTCCTCTGGAGGCTGAGGAACTCTCTTCTCCAGAAGCACCAGGTGTAGCTGCTGCTCTGCTCTGCTCTGCTCTGCTCTGCTCCGTCATCACGTCCTGGTTCCTGAAGGTCACCGCTGGTCACTCACTGCTGAGCTCCTGGTTGCCGTTGGTGACGGTGGACTTGTGGCCGCTGGAGTTCAGCAGCAGCTCCGTCAGCCGGTCCACTGGAGAGACAGGAGACTCAGCGTCAAGACAGTAGATAGATACCAACGGGCGAATGGATGGACGGATGGGTAGACGGAGGGATAGAACACAAGAAGAAGGAAAAAAAATCACCTTCAGCGATGCAGGTGGTGAGGAGCGGCGCCCCCTGGAGGGCATGAGGAGTGTCGGCCCTGAACAGGTTCCTGCAGGAGGAGGTGTTCTTGGTGGAGGAGGTGCTGAGCTCCACCCCTCCATCATTTTCACCTCCTCGTCCCGCTGCCTCCACCCAATCAGAGAAGAGCGTGGCGCGCTCCTGGAGGAGCTCCTTCACCTCCCGGTCCTTCTGCAGGATGTCGGCTGGGGAGGAGGACAGGAGGTCACGTGAAGAAGGTGAAGGTGCACGAGAGACGGCGTGCTGGGGGTCACATGACCGGGCGCCGCACCTTTGAGTCTCCTGAGCCGAGCCTTGTGCTCCGTCTCGATGAGGGGGAACTCGTCTCTGGACGGGCAGCTGCAGGAGAAACATCTCAGTGTGAGTCACAGCAGGCTCTGTCCTCTGGGGGGCGTCAGAGGGAGCTCCTCTGAGAGGTTCTGACCTGACGGCAGCCTGCTGGATGCGGCTCATCCAGGTGCGGCGGTCCTCCTTGGATGAAGCGTACAGCTCGTACATGACCGGAGGGGTGGAGTCACTGATCAGGTACATCCCTCGCTCCTGATTGGCTATGTCCCTCACGATCAGGTTGTTGAGCGACACCACCGGGGACTTGTCCTGGGACAGGGAGACAGTCAGCAGACTGAAGGTTTCTGAAGCTCACAGGATCTCAGGCAGCTGCAGGTGATCACGAGGAGGAGCCTGTCTGGTCAGAAGCTGTGAGGGATCTGAACCCAAGCTATTAACCTCTTGTTCTGACACCAGTGAGCAACAGTACTCCTTGAGATCCCACCCAGTAGATCCCACTCGGCTGTCTAACCGCAGAGTGCGGAGTAGAAATTACACATGAAGGTCCTCTGATGGACCACACCTGAATGGTCTGAGGTGGAAACCAACAGACTGAGATGGTGGATCCAGGAGGAGTACTGAGGTGAACAGGACGAGAGCAGGAGCTCCGTGAGGAACGACCTCCTGGGGAACTCACCAGTGATGCAAATGTGAACTTCTGATCTTTCTCCTGCAGGAAAGCCAGGATGTCTGACATCAGCAGGACCTGGACGTCTGCAGACAGACATCAGTGGTCAGTGGTGGCACCTTCTCCGTCCAGGAAGTGACATCACAAGGTGACCTACCTTTCATTCTGGAGCCTTGAACCTTCCAGAGGAGCGTCCCATCGTGGAGGAGCCTCCTCCTCTGCAGCTCCCCGCCTCGGAACACGCCTCCTCCCTCCACCTCGGCCCGGGCCCGGTGGTCCAGACGGGCCTGGATCTCCTGCAGCCTCCTGCTTCGCTCCAGCTCCAGCACCTCCTTGTCCACCGAGCTGATCAGGTTCTTGAGGAGAACCAGAGCCTCACTGACAGCCTTGGCCTCCTCCTCGTTGCCTGTGAGGCGGCAGAGACACCGTGATGTCAGAGAGAGTCCTCAGAGGTCGTAGGTCGTAGGTCGTGTGTGTGTGTGTGTGTGTGTGGGGGGGGGGGGGGGGTCACCTTTGGTGTTGTCCAGGATCCTCTGGATGAGGACGGGATACTTGGTGAGTCGCTGGGTCACCAGCAGGATGCACTCCTGGACGCCGTGGCGGCGCAGCAGAGGGCCGCGGCAGGCACGCTGATTTTATGGGATGGACACAAACAGGGGGCTAAAGTTAGCACCAGACAGACAGATCCAGGCAGGAAAGTCAGGTCAAAGGTCACAGCAGGTTCAGAGAAAAGTTGAGGAAAACTCGGCTGAAAGGTCAAAGGTTCATCATTGGTCAATGAAATTTGGAACTTTTATTTTGTGTCTCTCCAGAGCCTTCCAGGTCAAGAGTAGTAGCTTCTAGTCCTGGTCCTGGTCCAGGTCCAGGTTCTAGTGCTCACCCTGACAAACTGCTGCAGCCGCCTGTCCCGCAAAAAACTTCTTTGTAGAGTTTCACAGCCTTCGGGTGTCGACTGCAGAACTCGGAGTAAAATTTCTTCATGTCTCCTGCA
>CM020511.1:915000-937500 GCA_009823395.1 Thamnaconus septentrionalis | reverse complement strand
GGCAGGAGACTAGGTGGAAATCTGCTCATCTGCGAGCGAGGCAGGGAGTGAGCAAACTGCCTCTGCTCCTGTGAGGTCAGAGGTCACGTGAGTCAGTGTTCAAGCTCCTGGTGGCGCTGGTGGGTGTTTTCATATGGAGAAGATGGCACCACCACCACCACCTGTCTGTCTGTCCTGCCTGCCTGCCTGCCTGTCTGCCTGTCTGTCTGCCTGCCTACCTGTCTGCCTGCCTGTCTGTCTGATTGTCTGTCTACCTGCCTGCCTGTCTGCCTGCCTGTCTGTCTGCATGTCTGTCTGCCTGCCTGTCTGTCTGTCTGATTGTCTGTCTGCCTGTCTGCCTGCCTGTCTGTCTGTCTGTCTGTCTGTCTGTCTGTCTGCCCCTGCCTGCCTGTCTGTCTGCCTGCCTGCCTGTCTGTCTGCCCCTGCCTGCCTGTCTACCTGTCTGTCTGTCTGATTGTCTACCTGCCTGCCTGTCTGTCTGTCTGCCTGCCTGTCTGTCTACCTGCCTGCCTGTCTGTCTGCCTGCCTGTCTGTCTGTCTACCTGTCTACCTGCCTGTCTGTCTGCCTGTCTACCTGCCTGCCTGCCTGTCTGCCTGCCTGCCTGCCTGCCTGTCTGTCTGCCTGCCTGTCTACCTGCCTGTCTGTCTGCCTGTCTGTCTGTCCCTCCATCTGACTCAACTTCTCTTTCATGTTCTGACTGTTTTTCACATCAACTTCTGCTTTGCAGTGGGAGGAGCAGGAAGAGGAAGAGGATGTGTGTGTGTGTGTGTGTGTGTGTGTGTGTGTGTGTGTGCTCGGCAGGAGGTGTGAAGCCAGTCTGTACAAAGTTAGCGGAGATGAGTGCAGTGCCGCCGCCCCCTCCCTCCCTGCCTGCCTGTGACATCACTTCCTGCTGGCTGGGGTCAACAAACAAACAAGCAAAAGCCTCTGAGTGTGTTTGTTCCTCCTCGACCTCATGCTGTGTTCAGGTTAGACCGCCGAACACACACACACACACACACACACACAGAGAGTTTTTTTTTTTACAGAAGCTCAGAGTGTGAATGACGAAGTGCTGTTGAGCTCCTGGTCAGCTGACCTGAGGAGGAAGTCAAGTCCATGATTCGAAACCAGAGCCACCCGCTGCGTCGCCATGACAGTTTGTCGCAAAATAAAAGCCATATTTCCAAGTACCACTGGGATTTGCAGGTGTTTCCACCGAATGGTGTGAAGAGCATAATTCGAAATTTGACGCAAGATGCATCCGTTTCATGTTTTATGTTTGCTTGCTGTCCAGAATGCTTGTTCTGTTTTTCTCTTTGATGACTTGTCAAAAATATTCCGTCCAATCATAACGCGCCACTTTCAAAAGAGTTTCCATGACACTGTTGCGATATTACGGAGCCCCTGAGTGGCCGCATTAGCACGAATTAGTATTTCGTGGCCACAAATTAGCAATTGTTTTATTTGATTTTTTTCTCGAACGGCCACTCAGGGGCTCCGTACGATATACCGCTATATGGATACGTGTGAAAAACCACCCCATGAGAGCGTCAAAAAACCTTTGAGCCATATATTGGAGAGGTTCTTCCAAGTTCTGCTGTTTCCACCACCGGGTTTTATTATGGCTGTGTTTTAGGTCTGGAGCGGTTCTAGGGGGTCACAGAAACACAGCGCGTGATCAGGTGACAGCCTGCGATCAGCTGATCGATAAATAAAGACCTCAGTGAGGCGGGGAGATAAAGAGGCCTCTGTGTGTGTGTGTGTGTGTGTGTGTCATGAGTCCCGCACTGGGAGCAGCAGGGAGGGAAACCTGAGAGAAGCCAGTCAGTGAAGGTTGGAATAAAAGAACAGGTAACTGATCTGAGTCCAGCAGAAACCACACCTCCCCTCCCCTCCCCTCCCCTGAGTCACATGACTGAGTCTGATGTGTGTGTCCTGTCCAGTGTGGTGGCACCAGATGGAAGCTCACTGCTGGAGCTCCCAGATCAGGACCTGATGACTCCACATCACCTGGTAGGGAGGAGGGTGAGGGAGGGGGGCGGGACTAGTTTCTCTCTCCCTGTATCACTACGCCCGAGGTGACGGGGTCCCGTTCACCACCGGGTGGCCCAACCGCAGCAGGAGGCGGGTCAGGAGTTGTTTTGCCGACCGTTGCTTTAATTCCACCTTTACAGTGACTCGACTTCCTGTCTGGGAAACAAACACACACCTGGCATCTTCTTCTACATGGCAGGTTGCTTTTCTTCCAGTGACTGCAGTAACAATCTGCCCCCCCCGATCCCTCCAGCCAATCAGAGAGCAGCAGTGTGCCAGAACCCCCTCCCCGTCTGGCCAGGAGACCCCCCAGAGATTAAACAAAACACCACCTGTGCTCCCAGCATGCTAAGCTTCCAAGTGTCTGGTCCAGGCGTGGGCCAAACTACGGCCCGGGGGCCATATGAGGCCCATTAAGCTTTCTAATCCGGCCCTTCAGCTGAACTTGAAGGAATGATCTTAACAGTCAGTCAGTCATCAAGCAGCTGCATCTCCTCCATGTTGGCAGCGTGTCCAGAGTCATGTCAATAAAGAGCTGAACACCCTGGTGGTCCAGGGGTGGTTCTGGATGGTTCTGGGTGGTTCTGGGTGGTTCTAGGAGCTAAACACCCTGGTGGGGCTTCAAAGACACTGATTTGGTTGCAACTTTGCTTTGCTTCATTTCCCACTGATATTCCAGCAACATGTTTTCTCCAAAACACTGCATCCATCTGCTGCTGCTCCGCTACCCCCCCCTCTGACACATTCTACAGCCCACTGTGGCTCCACCAGTCAAAAAGCCCCCCGACCCCCAGTCTAGTAGGATTGTGGGTATTAAAGGGAATCCCCACAGCATGTTTGAGTCCAGGCTCCTCCCCCCCGACTCACTCACTTCCTGGCCCTCCGCCCCTTTCACCGTTGGCCTAACTTCCTGTTTCTGTTTGTTCAAGTCTTGTGAGCGGCCGCTGGATCCAAACTCATTTCACAGCAGTGAGGTCACATGACCCTATTTTGTAAAAAATACCTCCAACCTGATGAGAGCTCACTGTCGCCACCCGCAGGCCGTCGCAGGGAATCATTGCTGGTCTTCTTTATTCACGGCTGACGTTGGAACGCCCTCGTTAGAAGGTTGAGCGGCTGCTTTAATATCTCCACAACGAGTTCTGGTTACCGTGGAGACGCCAGTTCTGACTGAAGCGACCGCCTGAGCGGCGGCGTCCTCGGACCCCCAACACACACTGACTGTGACCTTCACTGGCTCCAAATGATAATTAAAAAAAACAGAGAAGTTGGGAGGCATCAAGTTCCAACAAACCTGGTTTAGAAAAAAACAAAGCCGCTGGTTGGTGTTTGACCCGCTGGAAACGAGACTGGAGAGAAATACTGACTATTACAGCCACCAGCAGCCGGAAATCACCGTCATAAAAAACACAAACCACACACTCATAAAGTTACACACACACACACATTTTAGTACACCGTCAATTCGACCTTTGAGCTTGTGCTAAGCTAACAGATCAGAAACAGTACATTTTCAGGAAACCCTTGTTTGCTGTTTTTTCCCCAGTCGATTCTGTGTGTGTGTGTGTGTGTGTGTGTGTTTACGGCCGGCTAAGCTAACGAGGCTAACAGATGTCCGCAGCGTTGCTATTCTATTGGACCAATCGCAGCTGCTGAGGCTCCACCAGAGAACTTCCATCTGGCTCGTCACACACACACACACACACACACACACACACACACACACACACACACACACACACACAGTAACCACAGTGGGCAGTGAGTGTCGGCTCCAGGTGTCGCAGCAGCTGATCCGTTTCGTCGAGTTCAGACGACAAAAGCAGCAAAGAAACAAGAAAATCAAAAACAAAATAAAAAAAACAGAGACTTCTTTTCCCCTCTTTAAACTGCTGGAGGTCAGAGGTCAAACCTCCACCTTGGCTACTGGACTGGCTGGCTGGCTGGCTGGCACTGGACACTTCCTGTATGTTGAGGTCACACACACACACACACACACACACACACACACACACACACACACACACTGGGTGTCTCCCCTCCCCCCGTTTCCTCCAGCAGGACAAAGCGGCCACGCTGCCGCTAACGGACACGCGCGCTCGCAGAAATCACGCTAAACACAAGTTAAAGCAGTTGTGTAGCAGCGTCGCGGGTGGAATCACCGACACACACCGCCCGCTGCTGTTTAAAACCCTTTTTTTTTTTTAGGAGGACAAAATAAAGCGGCTCCGGAAAAAAAAAGGGGGGGGGGAGAAAAAAAAAAGTGGCTCCGTTTCCCGTTTCTTCTTCTTCAGTGCGCCATCTCCTCTGGGTACACACACACACACACACACACACACACAGACACACAGGTCGCTCCGACACTCAACACACACCTGATCAGCCCGACCGATCACTCATCGATCGGCCGGATCGATCGGCACTCGTCCGCATCTGCGGCCGCGGACAGATGTGGACGGACAAAGCGGAACAAGGCGCAAAAGTCAGTCCGTCAGTCCGTCAGTCAGTCAGTTACTTCCTGTTACAACACCGATCACACAACCCGCAGCGGCTGATCGAACCGAACCGAACCGAACCGATTGGTTTCTCGCTCCGGTCAACGTTTGGGCGAAGAAGTGGCCGCTTTTCTTCCCCTCCTTCATCAGTTCCTCCCGGCGGCGGGCGGACTCGCTCACCTTGCTGTTGATTTCCTTCATCCTGTCCTGCCTGCGGTCCTCCAGCAGGCGGGACATTCCCCGGAACCGAACCGAACTGTCCGAAGCACCGCCGCCGATCGAGCCCTTCGATCCGATCCGCTTTCCTTCTGTTTCCTCCCGGGGAGGCGTCGGGTTCTGGTCCCGGAGCGGTCCGCAGTGTGGAGTCAGGGGCGGGGCGCATCCGGGGACTGACAGCGCCGCTTCCCACTTCTGGCCAATCGCAGCGCAGCCCGCTCCCACCGCGCCCGGCCTATCGGCCGTCGGTACGCGCCCTAAGTCCCGCCTCCGCAACATCTGCCGGGCGGCGCTCGTTTCGGGCACCGGCGCGGCCACGCGGCCACGCGGGCGGCGTTAGTCTCTATGACGACGCGTCAGCCTGTCACGTGAGCGGCGGGGAACAATCACGGGGGCCGCGAGGCGTCACGTGACCCGCGGACGTCCACAGTGCGCTGTGTCAGACGGCCCCCCCTCCTGCGCCCCCGCGCGAGCAACAGGGTGTACAACGCGAGCCTTTGTGACGTGGAACCGTCGCCGAACAGGGCACCGCCCACTCCAGAGAGCCCCGGTGTCGAGAAGAGGCGAACCCCTTCCTGCCCCGCACGGAAAAACAAAGAAACCATAAAAGCGAAAAAACACACACAACACACACACACACACACACACACACGAGAGCTTATTAAAGATAATTTAAAAAACAAAACAAAACCCAGAGACTTCACGCTGCAACACCACAACTACACAAAACTACACACGCGCTGCTGCTGTACAACAATCAGCCGCAGCAGCTCGAAACAATGCTGTTGCATCACCACACAATCATCACAGTAGCGCTACACAACACGGCAGTGGCTCTACACACATCACTGTAGCTGCTACACAATAGCATGAAATACTGCGGGTGAGAAAATGTTGTCATGTTTTTGTGTACAATTACAAAGTACTACTTCGACCTTGAAAAATACTATGAGAAAATGTAGATGAAGTTAGTTTGTGTGACAGGAAGTGATGATTTCTGAATGTAAAGCAGGAAACACTAGTGTTTCTGGTCACATGACTGTCTTCTCCTCGCCCTGCAGAAAATACTGCAGTTTCTACTCTCTCCACACATAACGGGAACTATCCGTTTCACAGACACATAACTTACGCAGTCAAATTTATCGCCATCTACTGGCCAGGTGTTAGACTGCAACCCGTCTGAATTTTGAAAACTGATTGCGGTTAAAAGGTCCACTGTGTGAAAAGTGTTAAACTTGTGATATAACGAGAACAACGGTGACGTGAAGTGGTGGGATTTGAGGTTGCAGCACTCAATCACTCCTCCTCCCCCTCCCAAACTTGCCAGAGAACTACAGTTGCTTTCACAAATCTGAAAACTGACGTCGTCCACAACGAGCCTGCTGAGGTGAGGTTCTTTATCAATACACCTCTTCCAACTATTAGTTTTATCTGGACAGCAAGACTTCACGTCATTAGGACAGAAGACGGCCAGTATTACTGGGTATCTTGCTAGGTGTCTCAGCAACACTGTTAGCATTTTGCTAGCCATAGGATATAAGCTGTATCATTTCAGGTGTCTCCAGCTGCGTTTCCATCACCCCTAGAATTGCGCAAAACCTAAATATGGCAATAAAATATTGGTGATGGAAACAGCTCAACTTGGAAGAACCTCTCAAATATGGCTAGAAGGTTTTGACGCTCTCATCAGGTGGTTTTTCGCACGTATCCATATAGCCGTATATCACAAAAAACCGCTTTAGCAGATGTGGCGTAGGGGGTCACGTGACCAGTTCACTGACCAGTGAAAACGGTGCGTGACGATTGGATGGAGGAGGAGACGGAATATTTTTTACAAGTCATCAAAGAGAAAAATAGAACAATATAACAACCATTCTTGACAGCAAACAACGGAAATGCAGATTTATACAAGGAATCAGACGGGAATGAGGAAGAGGAGCTTTGAACAGCTGTAGTCTTGCAGGACGAGATTTGATGAGAATTACGGTTTATGCTGATTGTAAAGAACCGTTGAAGGACGTTAGGAAAACCACAGCGCTTTTATTCCACAGGAATCGTACTGTCACGCAAACATCCTCATAGGTCAACCTTTGGCCAAGAATAATTATTTTTAATTATAATTATAATTAAATAATTATTCATTATAATAATTCCATCTAATAATAGATTTTACACACTGCACCTTCATAGCCTCCTACTGATCAGTTGGTTAACAAATGAATACAGCTGGATGATTGACACTTATGGGTGTTGCTTTGCATTTTGTGGCTCCTCCCACTGGCCACTATGCTGTGCCTCTGATTGGATGCTGCAGCAGGGAGGAGGGGAGGAGGGGCTGGGGTGCGGGTCAGTGGGCAACACAGCGCTAGTGAACTGGCCTTCAGCCAAGCCAATCAGGAGAGGGCAGCGATGATGTCATCGACTCACCTTCTCACTGTGAGCCGCCATCAGTCTGCGAGCGTCACCTGAGGAACTTCCCGTTGGCTCCTCCCCCTGAAAACCCCCTGCTGGAGGCACACGTGAACGATACTGTTACCGTGTGTGTGACACACACACACACACACACACACACACACAGTCTGAACAAATATCTACAGAAAATCACCTGACTAGATAGATAGATAGATAGATAGATGGATAGATAGATAGGTAGATAGATAGATGCATAGATAGATGGATAGATGGATAGATCACCTGCTTCCTCAACCAATCAGCATCCAGCTCTCCACGGCTGAGTCTGCTTCCAGATAGAAGTGATGGGGATGTCAGCAGCAGTCAGACCTGCCGTCCACCCAGAGTCAACTAGCCAATAAGACAACCACTGTGTGTGTGTGTGTGTGTGTGTGTGGAGGCTGGTGCTGGCTGGTACGTGAACACACTGCAGCTGCTCAAACACAAAGGGAGCCCTGTCTCCTCCTCTACACCTCCTCCTCCTCCTCCTCCTCCTCTGCATCACTCCGCACCTCCGAGACTCCTGAGTCCGTCCCTCACCTCCTCCTCTTCCTCCTCCTCCTCCTCCTCCTCCTCCTCCTCCTTCCTTTTCTTTAGTTTTTCACCTTGTAACGTACTTTAATTTTCATCCCAACATGTGGAGGTATTGATGGTTATTTTTTGGTTTCATTCAAACTTTTTAAAATTCATTATTAATGGACTATTAATGGAAGTATGTTCACGGGTATGGCAGTTTGATATGTGAAAAATGTTTTTAATCATCAATCAGAGAATCATTATCTTCACGTTTGGACAGAAAGCCAGAGGGCAGGGATGTGCACAGATAGACACTAGGTGGTGCTAGAGCGCCTGCTCCTTTCCCCCCTGGAGCAATGTGCAATTTTTTGAAAGTTTTTTTTGTTTTGTTTTTTGTTTGCTCAGTGTTTGTTTGTGCTGTTGTAGTTGTTGTTGTAGCTTCCCGGGCCGACTCTGACTTATTCCGCCACTGTTTCATCCTTTTAATTTTCATTCTCGAATAAAAACCAAATAAACCGTGAAGCGGTGAACTATCAAACTGCTGTGTTTGACTATCATCCACGTTTGGTTCTTCATTCATGTGGTTCCATTTGAAAAATGGGTTTGGTTTTCTAATCTTTTTTTTTTTTCTTTCTTTTTTTTTTTACAAAAGCCAGAGGAGAAAAGCAGAACCGTTCCACAAGCATCGAGCCGTGTTTGCCTTTAAGAGAGGAGGTTAGTCTTTAACTTACCTGACGTGACCACACCTGAGTGAGCACAACTTCCGGAAAGTTTCACCACCACCACCACCACAGCAGCAGCAGGTAGACGAAGAACGAGGAGAAAGAAACACCATCAACATCTCACCCCGTGAGTTTTCACCCCTTAACTCAACTTGATTGGTTTGTTTTCGAAAACTGATCAGTCAAACGGTGGCCGTGACTCTGTTAGCATTCTAGCAGGTTAGCATGCGGCTGTTTGCTCAGCAGAGTTCCACCAGTGGAGGGGACGAAGTGCAAACTGGTCAAACTCTGACTTTCCAACACTTTTTTTTTTTTTTTTCCCCCTCTGGCGGTTATTTACATTTTCAAGGCAGCCGACAAGACGTGACGTGAGGTGCCGTGAGTGGGCGGAGCTACTTTTTTTTTTTTTTTTTACGCCAACAACAATAACAACAATCACGACCATTTGTTTGCATATTTCAGTCGACGGCAGTTTCCGGCAGTTTTACAGCGGCCATTCAGCAGTGTTGACGGGTGCGGAACTGGCCGGCAGCCAGCAGCGGCTTTCATTAGCTCCACTCCAAGATAATAGAACAAAGATACGAGGCGGGAGTGGAAGAGCAGTAAAGCTCCAGCTAGTGTCAACCATAGGCTGGCCAACTCTTGGTGGATGACTGTCAGTTTGGCGCCCCCTGCTGGAGATAAAATGCAAAGTCTGGCCCGCCGCTACTCTACGGCACAAGCAGCGCTAATACTACAAATCCCAGAATGCTCTGCTCAAGCAGGATAGGACGTTCATTGAAGAAGAAGAATATTCTGACCTCGTTGGTTTATTGTTATTTTGCTTTAAAATGCTGCAAACGATTTTTATTGACATGTTATTTATTTTGTAAAGTTTTTTTTTATTTGAAAAATTGTAATTTGCATGCATGCAATATGAAGTTATTTATTGCACAGTGTGAAGCTTTGCTCGGATCCACACTCGGCTAGTTTGGCTCCGTTGAAACAGGTTCACTGTTCTATCTGGAGGAAGATTTTTTTTTTTTTTTTTCAATGAATATCAATGCTGCACTGAGACTTTGTCCGAGTTTTAAATCTTGGCCTCCCACTGAGTGTTTGAGTTTGACACCCCTGAACTGAAGAGTGCCCTCAGTGTGATACTGAGTGGGCTTTATCTTCAGGTGCAGCAGTTCTCACCTGCTCCACCTGAAGGCTCTGACGTGCAGGAGGCAGGGGGCAGCAGAGAGCCTCAGAACAGGGCTAACCTGGCCCATGGCTGACACACTGTCGCTCCCCTACAGACAGACGGACGGACGGACAGACGGACGGACGATGTCGCTGAGAAGAAACAGTCGACCTGAAGGCGCTCAGACGGGAAGTGGTAGGAAGGACGGCGTGGAGGAGGAGGAGGAGGAAGAGGAGGAGCAGGGGGTGGAGTCGGCGCTGACGGAGGCCAGCACGCTGCAGTGGAGGGACAGACAGACGGCTGGACAGACAGGAGGAGGAGGCGACAGGGCCAGCGTCAGGTCAGACGGCTCTCTGGGCCACGCAGCCAGTCTGACCGAGAGCGAGCGGGAGCTGAAGAGAGTGGGCGGGGCTAGTGAGGAGGGGGCGGGGCCAGTGACACGGCTGGAGGAGGAGGAGGAGGACGACGAGGAGGAGGAGGGGGGGCTGCTGGAGAACCGGCTGCCGGAGAAAGCAGCCCAGGTGTTCAGTCCAGTGGTGACGGTGGTCCCCGGACCCCCCGGACCCCCCTCCCCGCTGTCCCCCAGAGAGAAGGAGGGATTGTGGGAGGTGGAGTCCGAGAGGGGGGGGCGCTACCTCACCTCAGCACCACTGCAGGAGCACAGCCAGCAGGGCTACCAGCAGGACTACCAGCAGGACTACCAGTACAACTGGAGGGAGGAGGAGCAGCCAGCCGCCTCCTGTGAGTACACCCGTCTGTCTGTCTGCCTCTCTCTGCCTGTCTGTCTGCCTGTCTGTCTGCCTGTCTGTCTGCCTCTCTCCTTGAGGAGGAGCGCAGAGCCCAGACTGTCTGTCTGTCTGTCTGTCTCTCTAACTGTCTGTCTGTCTGTCTGTCTGTCTAACGTCTGAGTGTCTGTCTGCTCCGTCTGTCTGCCTGCCTGTCTGTCTGTCTCTCTCCCTGAGGAGGAGCGCAGAGCCCAGACCTGTCTGTCTGTCTGCCTGCCTCTCTAACTGTCTGTTTGTCTATCTTTCTGTCTGTCTGTCTGTCTGTCTAACGTCTGAGTGTCTGTCTGCTCCGTCTGTCTGTCTGTCCGGTCATCCATCCATCCATCCATCCAGCTGTCTGTCTGTCTCTTTTTCTGTCTGTCTGTCTGCCTCTCTAACTGTCTGTCTGTCTAACGTCTTAGTCTCTTGTCTATTCCGTCTGTCCATTTGTCTGTCTGTCTGTCCGGTCGCCCATCCATCCGTCTGTCTGTCTCCTCGTCCGGTCGTCCGTGTAACTGTCTGTCTCTCTCCGTCCGTCCGTCTGTCTGTCTGTCTCTCCGTCTGTCTGTGCCAGGTGGTGGCGGCTGCCCTGTCCGGGACGTCCTGAAGCACGGCGTCTCGCTGCTGACCTCGGCGATGCTCTTCCCCTTCCTGGTGTGGGGCGGCTTCGTCTTCCTGCCCTTTGACGCTCCGCTGCTCAACAGCGCCCCCCTCAGGCTGGTGTACACGCTGCGCTGCTCCGTGTTCGCCGTCGCACCCGTTGTCCTGGGTGAGTGTAAAAACAGACTGACACAGACGGACAGACGGACAGACGGCACCTGCTCTCAGAACTGGTGCAGGTGCATGGACCAGGTCTCATCTGTGTGTGTGTGTGTGTGTGTGTCTCTGACAGGCTGGCTGGTCCTGGGCTTCAGCCGGCTGCGCTACGGAGCGGTGCGCCCCCTGCTGGAGGAGCCTTGCAAGGCTCCGGAGGCCCAGCAGGCGGTGTCGGTGCACCGGCACTACGTGTCCGACTCGGCGTCGCTCTTCCTGCTCTACTTCCTGCAGCTGGCCGTCATGGCCATGTACCTGAGCCAGGAGCAGCTCAAACTCGTCCCGCTGCTCACCATCGTCTTCGCCCTGGGCAGGTCAGAGCTCACTGAGGGTCGTGGGAACCAGCGCCGGGATTGGGGGCGGAAACTCTCAGTCATAGGTGTCAAACTCTGGCCCGCGGGCCAGATTTGGCCCGCAGGGCCAATACAAAATCACTGCTTGAGCTGCCGGCCCACTGGTATCATACAGCACATGTAGTGCTAATACTTCAAATCCCAGAATGCTCTGCTCAATCAGGGCAGGAAGTTCATTGAGGGACATTATTATTATTATTATCATTATTATGACTTAATTGGTTTATTGCTGTTACTTTATTTTTAAATGTATTATTGGCCGGTGAAAAAAGGTTATGTTTATGGTTCAAGGCAGCTTCGTTGTCAATCCTACAGTATATAAAATATATCGAGAATTGACATTTTGCCCAAGGTGTAAGGATAGCCTGCAGAGAACAAGAGAGTTTAAAAAAAAACACAAAAAGTAAAGAAAAAAGCCTAAAGTATATATATATATATATATATATATATATATATATATATATATATATCGGGGGGTAAGAGGGTTTGGTGGGCGAGGCCTCTCTGCGGCCAATCATAACGTGCGTCCTGTGTGCTGTGACCCCTGCAGGCTGATCTACTGGGCGGCGGCAGCGTTTGGCAGCAGCGTGCGAGCCTTCGGCTTCGGCCTGTCCTTCCTGCCCAGCGTGGTCATGATGGTCGCCAACTTCTACTTCATCTTCACGGTGGAGGCGGCTGGGTCCATCTTCAGCACGTCACCCGGCGCCGAGCCGCTGGCCCCGCCCCCCGGGAAACAGCGTTTCTGGGGGTGAAGATGATGAGAGCAGTCATCGTCATCAACAACAACAACAACAACAACAAATTAAAACTAAGTTTTTTTTTCAAGATGAAATAACAAAGTCAGAACAGCAATTTTAACTTCTATTTTTTATGTTGAAAGAAAAGTTTGAATGAAAAAAAAAAATCTGTTTTTTTTTCTGAAAAGACATTCCCTGCATGGTTATTATATAACCCCTCCCACTACCAGTCCAGCCCACTGCTTGTCTCGTCATTTTGTCTTTTGTGTGTCAGGTATTTTTTTCCCTTTTACAACAGCCAGACGTCAACGTTTTACTTCCTGTTTACGTAGCGTGAACTCCACTCCAGCAAAAAAAAGAAATATATATAAATATTACACTGTACAAAAATGTATACAAATCTTTTGGGATATTTTCAAAATAAAACGTTGGATACCCCTCTCCTCCCTGTGGTGAAAACAGTCATATTACATATTAATGGTGATTAATCTGGTGCTACTGGTTTCAGCCAAACCAGTCAGACCAGTAGTCCAGGCCACAGGCCTACGCACCAGAAGTCAGCCAGTTGGAGCTTCAAAACAAAATCATGGAGACTCGTTACAGTGTAAAAGTTAAGCAACATGTGATGTTCCAGAAGACAGAATAAATGAAAAATACAATTTCTTCTGCATTTAACTAAATATTTTAAACTGTTGGGAGCAGATTGTGCCTGTGTTTTAATGTGGATGTTGAAGTTTGTGAAGATCTCGCTGAAAAGTCGTTCCTGTGTGTCAGACCTGATGGATACACACATCCTGCTTTCACTGTGAAAGGTGAGCACAGGTCAAGTTGACAACATTAGCCCAACTGGTTTCAACCCCGATGTGACTGTCAATCATGTTAAACAGCTAATGTCAGAGGAGTTTATTATTTTTAAGAAGTACTTGGTATTTGCATGCTTTTGTTTTGAAGGAGAAGTGTGTGCAGGTAGAGCAGCAGACTGCCGTCCTCCCGGTCGGTGACAGACAGATAGACAGGCAGGTCGGTGGCTCGAACCGTCACTGACTTACTGACTGAGTCTCTGCCCCGGACCGGTTCGGTTCGGCTCCAGATCAGACCGTCGCTCCGGTGCCTCATGGAGTCTGTGGCCGTCCGCCGGAAACACTGCCTGCTGCGCCTTCGGGGAAACTGTCCCTTCCGGAAGCTCCGCAGACACACCTACGGTCAGTTTCGGGGCGTTTTCACACATAATGACGTCACAAGGTCGACTCAGGAAATGATGTAAATGATAACTGGATCCGAACGGGACCTTTAGGACAAAAAAAAAAAGCCTCCCCAAAAAAACAATTCACCAAAACACATCATCGCGCTGAAAAAGTTTTGGAGGACGATCTCTGAGTCCCGATTGGCTCGGAGTTAATCACGAGTCATACAGAGAGATCATTGATTGGCTTGAGGAAAAGCAAAAGGCACTAGAATAAAATAAGAGTAAGAGGGTGAATGAAGTGAAGTGTATCGTGTGTTGTTGCTGCGTTAAACCAACAGGTGGCGCTGTTGTACGACACATACACGTTGGGATGCAATTAGCGTACAAAGAGTAAAGATAAACCAGCTAGCTAGCCAGCTAACTACTACACATACATTGTTATATTCTAGTCACCGTTTATGCTCACAACATCTGTTTCATACTCTGGCTGTGTTTATTTTGCGTGCTTATATTATTGTGTGAAGTTCTCGACAGACCCGGACTTTCCATTGTGTCAAATATCTGCACTGTACGCCAAGAAACCAACAGCTCCCCCTGCTGGATTGTCGTTTATCAAACACCCTCCGGCTAGCACTAAAGATCTGTCAATCAAACCCCATTAGCGCCGATTAGCTGCTAGCATGCTAGCTGTAAGTCGACTGAAGGTCCTGGAAGAACAACTTCCACACGAGCCGTGTTGTTGTTATTGTTTCCATTGAAAAACTACCAAAGCAGGAAATGACGTCAACGACACATTACCTTCTCCTCCTGCTCGTCAGACGTGTCGGCTGAGACCTTCTCAGCTCCTCCTCCAGGCTCCGTGTGGTCCAGCAGAGCCCCGCCCACCGCCACACAACCCAGTGTTGACTGCCAGCCCGCCCCACCCGGAAGTCAGTGGGGGGCAGCAGCTGCAGGTGAGTTGCTGCTGCTGCTACTACTACTACTGTTGCTGTTATTGCTACTACTACTGTTGCTGCTGCTGCTGCTACTACTGCTGCTGCTGCTGCTACTACTGCTGCTGCTACTACTGCTGCTTCTACTACTGTTGCTGCTGTCTAGTTCATTACAGTGGGTATACTCAGATCCCCTGACCCACACATCGGCGTGGCTGTAGCTACTTCAAAACAACAACAGCAAGTACAGTTTCGGCAATCGAGTGCAAGTCAAAAGTGGTGCAAACACCAATCA
Organism: Thamnaconus septentrionalis; assembly: GCA_009823395.1. Taxonomy (NCBI): domain Eukaryota; kingdom Metazoa; phylum Chordata; class Actinopteri; order Tetraodontiformes; family Monacanthidae; genus Thamnaconus; species Thamnaconus septentrionalis. Next base: position 922,838 of record CM020511.1, on the reverse strand, counting down.
ATCCTCTGCAGCGACGTTAAAGCAGTGGCTGATACTCGCAAACAGATCGGAAACATAAAACATCCTTTTAATCACATTTTTAAACGAGGAAAGTGACCAAAAAAACAACATACTGATGCGTATCTTTGTACATTTTACAGTGGTTGTACAATCATTTGAGAGCTTTTCTAGTGGTTAGATGGTGTATAGCTGCGTATCACGTAGACTGTCCCCTCCATCACTCCTTCCAGTCCCTGAAAAAAAAACAAAACACTGCAATATTTTTTAATTTCTTCTGAATGTCATTGTGTCTTGGACAAATGTGCATCCGATCTGATCTACACACTGGCTGCTGCTCTGTGGAACCAAAGTCACGTGTTTGTGTCGTTTGCAGACGTTCATGGAGCTGCTGTGGCCAAAGCTGATGACTGTATGGGTGAGTGGCAGCAGGTGGCGCCGTTCCCAGTCCTCCAATCAAGCTGTGATATTCTGTCTGATTGGACAGGGAATGTTACCTTTGACACGTTCCTCCTCGGTCCCTGTCCCGTGTCTGTAGCTGTGTCTCAGTTCAGGCTCTGCATCCTTCCAAGGCTGCATTTGACAGGAAGTTGCATCATAGCACTGCGTGAAGGCTCCTCCCAATTCCCAAAAGTCAAAAGGACGCTCCAAATGCGTCCTGGGAATGCACCCTACTGTTAGCCCATTCCAAGGCTACACCGCTACTATCCTTCACCTCCTTCTGTATCCCAGGATGCTTTGCCTGCTGCTGCAAAGCATCCTGGGATCCTGGGAAGTCAGCTGAAATTAGCGCCATCTACTGGCAACGACACCACGTATAAATTTAAGTATTAAATTTCACATCAAATATCCAGTTTTTAACGTAGAGTTTTTACTGATTTGAACATCCAACGCCATCGTTAGATGGAGAACCAATGGTTAGCTTGATGCTATGAAAACGTCACTTCCGGGGTTGGCCAGCAGGAGGGAATGGCGGTGAAGCAAACCAGGAAATACGGCGGCGGTTTCAGCTCCTTCTGATTGGCTGATGCATCCTGATATATCGCGGCCTGGTGTTAAGTGCTACATGCTTTATGGCGCCCTCTAGTGTGGAAGTCAAAAACATTTTTTTTGTCATATTGGCTGAGGTGAGCGACTACATTGAAATGAATAGGGGGGGGGGGGGCTTCCATGTCGCAGTGTGTGGGGGTCCTGGTTGAAACCTCGTGGTTTTTCTTTTCCAGATCTGGATGATGACGTCGACCCAGAGACTGGAGAGAGAGCGCAGGGTTGACTCCGCCCACCCACCCACCACCTGTCAGTCATGCGTCTGCGCTAGAAAAACATTTGAAGGTCTTTTTGTCATGTAATATAATCTGTATTTCCTGTGTTTTGTCCTTCAGTGTGATTAGGTTGCAGAGGGGGAGGGGCTTGACAGGGGCATCTTCCCCCAGGGAGGCTCTGATTGGTTGTGGATTATTTCTGTTACAGATATTATTTACTGGTCCTAGTAGTAGTAGTAGTAGTAGTAGGCTTTTCAGATTCACTCTGGCTGATTCCGTAGGATCACAATACATGATAAATATCACAATAAACTCATTTCTGATGGATGTACAGTCAATGTGTTCAGTTAATGTTTGTCAATATTTTTCTTTGCTTTCTCCCAAATTACATTATTGATTTAATTTCATCAATTGATTGACATTTCAATGAACGTGTATAGGGCGCCCTCTGGCGGCCAAGAAGTGCATAAATGTATCCCCCGACCCCCCCAGTCGACTTGTCCGGCCAATTAAACATCTGAAAATGTTTTTTGGGCACGTTATGAAGGTGATGCCATAAAACACATAAAAGACATTATTAATATGAAGTCCCGCTGGCGAAAGAAACCAAGAAGAGCAGAATTATTAACGTAAACTTTATATCATAAGACAAGGATTCATAAAAAACATTGAACAGAGAGTTAATAAAAACATCATATTTTTTTTCTATATATATATTCTGATTGATTGAATGGTGGCGGCAGCGACACTCCACAGGAACGTTAACAGGAACCAAAAGAAGAAGCTGTGTCTGATTATTCATATTATGGTCTACAGCAGTAAAGAAGGACCTGTTGCGCCGCGGCGGAATAAATTAAAGGAATCTCAACCGTTGAAGTGATAAAACGTCTCGCTGAACCAAGAAAAGAAAAGAAAAGAAAAGACTTTTGGAACTTCTCCACCTCCAGCGGTTGGTCCAGAGTACCGAGGTGGGCGTGGCCTCGCGAAGAGAGAGAGCGAGAGTGGTCAACACCTTCTAACACAAGAGGAGACTCTACAGTGTCACAGCAGGGGGCTGGGAGCTGGGGGGGGTGGGGAGGTGTTCCTGGACCAATCACACAGCAGCTGCAGTCCAATCCCAGTCCAGTCGCTGCCTCTGCCTCGTCCAATCCCAGAGCAGAGTCCCTCCCCCTCCCCCGGCCAAGGAAACATCCCACAAGTCTTTGCAGTCAGTGCCATCGTCTCCGGGACGGGGATGGGGGGGCGGAGTCAGCAGGAGTGTCCGTCATACCTGGTGGAAGAAGTCAGGGGGCGGAGTCTTCTCCACCCCTCGCCAGCGCTCCACCATCTTGACGGCCTCAGACACCACACACACCGAGGAGGTGAGGGTCACCAGGAACAGCAGGTCTGCAGGAGGAGGAGAGGAGGAGGAGGAGAGGAGGAGAGGGAGGAGAGGAGGAGAGGAGGGGGCGGGGAAGGGGAGGAGGAGGAGAGGGAGGAAGAGAGGGAGGGAGGAGGAGGAGGAGGAGGAGGAGAGGAGGAGGAGGAGAGAGGAGGAGGAGGAGAGGAGGAGGAGAGGAGGAGGAGGAGGAGGAGGGGAGGGAGGAAGAGAGGGGAGGAGAGGGAGGGAGGAGGAGAGGGAGGAGTGGGAGGGAGGAAGAGAGGGAGGAGGAGAGGGAGGGGAGGAGGAGGGGGAGGGAGGAGGAGGGAGGGGGAGGAGAGGAGGAAGAGGAGGGGAGGAGAGAGGGAGGAGGAGAGGGAGGAGGAGGAGGAGGGGAGGGGGAGAGAGGGAGGAGAGGAGGAGGGAGGGGAGGGAGGAGGAGAGGGAGGGGGAGGGAGGAAGAGGGGAGGGAGGGAGGGAGGAGGAGGGGAGGAGGAGAGGGAGGAGGAGGAGGAGTTGCTTTATATTAACAAGTTGAGGGTTAGTAAAGGAGTTCTATTCTATTGCATTCTATTCTATTTCAAATGGAAATGTCAGAATTCAATTTTGAGTCTTGAAGTCAGAACAGCGGCTGGGCAACGGACACCACTGACCATCAGCCACCACTGACAGGAAGTGGTCAGCCCTCAACCTTGACTCACCAAACAGACTGAGGCTCTCCGTCTGGAAGACGTTCTGCAGCGGCGGGAAGTAGATGACCAGCAGCTGGCCCATGATGGAGGCCAGCACGGCGTAGCAGAAGGTCCTGTTGCTGCACAGCCCCATCTCATGGACCATCCTGGTCTGAGGGAAACACCAGGCACCACTCAGGATGGGAGGAGAGGAGGTGGGGGGGAGGGGCAGGTAGGGGTCAGGGGTCAGGGGTCAGGGCTCACCTGCGAGCGCGAGCTGAGAGCGTTGAACATGTCGAAGAAGACGAAGCAGGTGAAGGTCATGGTGGTGTCCCGGGGAGTGATCACGTTGTCCTGCAGCTGAACTCACACACACACACACACACACACTCAGGTTGTACACACACAGGAAGATAGGTGGGCAGCAGACAGGAAGTGACCTCACTCACCTCCCTCCAGAAGACGAAGAGCGTGCCGCAGACGATGATCAACGCCGACAGCAGCACCTTGACCAGCAGGCTGCGGGTGATGATGCTGTCCTTGACGTTGCGGGGGGGCTTCCTGATGACGTCGCGGTCCACGGGCTCCACCCCCAGACTGACAAACAGGAAGCTCCGCCCATTAGCTGCTAGCATGCTAACCCACGTCTTTTCATTTGCAACCTTCTACCTCTTCAAATGAAACGTTTTTTTTTTTACATTGGCGAGGTGACAAAAACGAAAGGGAAAAGTCACAAAGACTACAACTCCCATGGTGCCCCTGTACCTCTGGGCAGGAGGTCCGTCCATGATGATGTTGATCCACAGGATCTGCATGGCGTTGAGCGGGTTGGGGAAGTTCATCAGCGTGGCCACGGAGATCAGCGTCAGGGCTGCGATGCTCCTGGAGACCAGCAGGGGGCAGGGTTAGGGTGTGTAGGTGTGTGTGTGTGTGTGTGTGTGTGTGTGTGTGTGTGCAACCAGTCCACTCACGTGCTCAGCTGGAAGCGCACAAAGTTTTTGATGTTGTTGTAGATTCCTTTTCCCTCCTCGATGGCCGACCTGCAGAAAGAAAGCTGCAGGGTTAGAGGGGCCCTGCAGCGCCACCTGCAGGTCTGAAGGGGCCTTGCAGGGCCACCTGCAGGTCTAGAGGGGCCCTACAGCTCTAGTGGGGCCCTGCAGCGCCACCTGCAGGTCCAGAGGGGCCCTGCAGCGCCACCTGCAGGTCTGAAGGGGCCTTGCAGCGCCACCTGCAGGTCCAGAGGGGCCCTGCAGCGCCACCTGCAGGTCTAGAGGGGCCCTACAGCTCTAGTGGGGCCTTGCAGCGCCACCAGCAGGTCTAGAGGGGCCCTACAGCTCTAGTGGGGCCCTGCAGCGCCACCTGCAGGGTGGTGGAGCTCCACTCACATGATGGTCTGGAAGTCGTCGTCCACCAGGATCATGTCGGCTGCCTCCTTGCAGACGTCGGTGCCCGTCTGGCCCATGGCCACGCCGATGTCGGCCGCCTTCAGCGCCACCGCGTCGTTGACGCCGTCGCCGGTCATGGCCACCACGTCGCCCAGGCTCTGCAGCGACTGCAGGGGAGAGAGGGGGGCGCTAGTGAGCAGCCACCGGGGCCGACTGCGGGCTGCACTGTGACGCTGCTGCTGCTGCTGCTGCTGCTGCTGCTGCTCACCTTGACAATCTTCAGCTTGTGTCGCGGGCTGGCCCGGTAGAAGACTGACACCTGCACAGGTCACATGACCACGGGGGGAGGGGCGTGTTAGCGTTGACATTGATGTCACATGACCAACGATTCAAAGATTTTTTTTAATTTGACACGTGTCCTGTTGCGTGTGCAAAAAGGAGAATTTATAAAGTGGCAAATAGCAATTAAACATTAAGTTTGCACCACTTGAACAAGAATGAATTATCCATGTGGAAGTTATTATGGATTATTGCTGGATGGCAGAGTTCAGAGCCTCTGTGTGTGTGTGTGTGTGTGTGTGTGTGTGTGTGTGTGTGTCTCACCCTGGAGACAATGTTGGAGAGCTGCAGCAGGTCCAGTCGATCCACTTCGTCTCCAGACAGACACTGGGAGCCCTTGACGTAGAGGCCCAGCCGATTGGCTGCAGGGGGGGAGGGAGGGGCGGAGCTTAAAGCAGCTGCGCGGTCACATGACCGGCGTGAGGAGGAACGTGACGGCGGGGTGCTGCTCACCGATGGACATGGCCGTCTCCTGGGAGTCGCCCGTGATCATCTTGATGGCCACGCCAGAGCTGGTCAGCGTGGCCACCGCCTCCTTGACCCCTGACCTCGGGGGGTCGATGATGCCCACCAGACCCAGGAAGGTCAGCTGACCCAACTCGGCACCCGACGCAAAGGCCAGGACTGCAGAGGAGGAGGAGGAGGAAGAACAGGAGGAGGGGGGACATGTTGTCAGTGGTCCTGGAGGACACCCCCACCCCTTCCCACACACACACACACCAGGTGGGCGTGGCTCACCTCTGAGGCCGGCTGTGCCCATGTACTGGAGCTGCTGCTGGTAGAGCTCCCTCTGCTGGCCATTGAGCGACAGCGCGCTGCCCCGGCTGTTGTAGGAGGAGCACAGGCGGATCACCTGCTCGTACGCCCCCTTCAGGAAGTAGGTCCCTGGTTGGTCCTGGACATGGAGGTGTCATAACACCGGTGTCAAACTCAAACACTCAGTGGGGTTTCAGCTCTCTTCCAACGATAGTTTAGTTTATTTCATGCCTTTTATTACACAAGCTGCCTTACCAAGCTGTAAACGCAAATATCTCCTGGAGATCAATAAAGCATCCATCCATCCATCCATCCATCCATCCATCATCCCTCCATCCATCCATCCATCCATCATCTATCATCTATCATCTATCATCTCTCCATCCATCATCTATCTACCCATCCATCCATCTATCATCCATCCATCATCTATCTACCCATCCATCATCTACCCATCCATCTATCATCCATCCATCATCTATCCATCCATCCCTCCATCCATCCATCCATCCATCATCCTCCATCCATCATCTCTCCATCTACCCATCCATCCATCCATACATCTACCCATCCATCCGTCTACCCATCCATCCATCTATCATCCATCCATCATCCATCCATCCATCATCTCTCCATCCATCATCTATCTACCCATCCATCCATCTACCCATCCATCTATCATCCATCTATCATCCATCCATCTACCCATCCATCATCTCTCCATCCATCTACCCATCCATCCATCTACCCATCCATCCATCAGCTGACCTGCAGCGTGCGGTGACGGCAGCGGACCGCCATCCACTTTGTGTCTGAGCTGAAGGGATGCTCCTCCACACGGACGTACTCCTGCTGCAGGCTCTCTAGCCCCATCTGCAGGACACACAGAGGAACTCCGTTTGACTGAGTAGCTTAGCCTTTAGCGCGACCAATGACAAGGTCCTGCAGCTCCACTAAGCTGGTCCCACCTTCATGGCGAGGGCGATGAGGGCGCCCTCTGTTGGTCGTCCCAGCAGAGTGCGATTTCTGATGACTGAGTCGTTGCACACGCAGCCGGCCTAAACAAACACACACAAAATGAAACACACACACACACACACGTGCAGTTGCCATCCAGTGAGGAGACCACAGAAGAAGACTGGCGGGTCCGGGTACCTCCACGATCTTGCTGACTGAGGGGCAGCAGAAGCCGTGGACCACCTCGCCGTCCAGCAGCACCTCCCCGGCCCCGTTGTAGCCCACACCAGTCACCTGCAGGGCGGCGACACTGGGTCACTTCACAGCCTCGTCAACACGGAGAAACTGAGTGGCGTGTTCAGCGGCTCCTCGGTCACATGACCCCTCTAGTGCAGCGGGCCGCTTCTCTGATGAAGAGCGCGGCGCCACCTGCCTGCACGACGCTGCACTGCCACCTGCGTGGCTACCACAACCAGCCAACTCAGCAGACACAGTAGGCTAACTCAGCAGGCTAACTGCTAGCTCCTGCTGGTTCTGCCTCAGTGCAACTCCATCAGAGGGTCATGTGACCTTGGCCACCGCCGCTGGTTGGGTGGGGACCTCAGCGTGGAGGCCGTCTGAGGTGAAGAGCTGGGTCACGGTCATCTCGTTCTTGGTCAGGGTTCCCGTCTTGTCGGAGCAGATGACGTTGCAGCAGCCTGAGGAGGGAAACGGGGTGACCTCCAATCAGTGCGGGCCGCCGGGTCACGTGACCGGCGGAGCAGCGGGCGGGCGCCGCGGTCTCACCCAGCGTCTCCACGATGGGCAGCCTCTTCACGATGGCCCTCTTCTGCACCATCCTCATCACGCCCAGCGCCAGCGTCACCGTCACCACGATGGGAAGCCCCTCTGGGATGGCAGCCACCGCCAGGCTGGAAGAGACACGGGGGAGGGGGGGGTCAGACCAGCGGAACCACCAGATGACCGGTCCGGGACCGGCTGACCAGCTGAGCCGGAGTCTGGGAGGTACCTGACGCCAATGGTGAACATGTCCATGATCCTCTTCCCCTGCAGCCAGCCTACCAGCATGATCACGCCTGAAACACAGGAAGCAGCAGGGCTGAGAGAAGCC
>CM020511.1:832500-910000 GCA_009823395.1 Thamnaconus septentrionalis | reverse complement strand
GTATAATAAATCTGAGTATATTATAATACATATCATTTTTTGTCTGTTTGTGGAAAAATACATGAGAGAAAGATAAAAAAAATAATAATCGCAAATGAAATGACAATATTGAGGGGGAAAAAAAAAGAAATGGCAATTAGACTATTTTCCATAATCGTTCAGCCCTAAGCGAGACCTTGTCCCAGTTTGACCCCACTGAGTGTTTGACTTTGACTCTGCTGGTTTAGAGTCTACAGAGCGGCGCTGCACAAAGATGAAACATCCGGCTCATCTCAGCAAAGAAACCAAAATTAAACAAACCAACAACCCTACTGCGCTTTCACACATCGCCCGCCGCCAATAAAGCGCAACACAACAACGGCTGCGGCGGTCTCGTTGTGCGACGCTCCACAGCTTTCCAACATCTGGCCGTCTTCCGCAGAGAGCACGCCAACACCTGCTGCAAGTTGCAACCGTAACATTCATCCCAGTCACGTTTCCTTCTGCAGGGAAGCGAAATAAAACCTTTGAAAAACAATCAAAAGAAGAAAACTGCGAGAGGGTCGAGATCTCAACTCCCAGCAAAACAAATCAGAGTCCTGATTCTAAACCCAGCCCTACCTCCGAGCCCGGCTCCACGCGTCCCGCTGGTTGCTGCGCTGGTTTCATCACGGCAGAAGGAATTAAAGGGAAAGAAAAGAGAAAAGAGGAAGAGTTGGGACTCTCGGTCGGCTGCTCACTGACTGACTGACTGACTGACTGACTGACTGACGGACTGACGGACGGCTGTTTTTAAGTGCAAGCCCAGTGGATGTTTGAGATCCTGGAGCCTGGAGGGAGGCTCAGCCAGTGAGGAGCTGCAGGTGGATCAGCAGCAGGAGGGCAAACAGACCAGATCACTGCCTCAGGAGGATGTTGCTGCCGCTCCAACCACACACACACACACACACTGTACACATACAAACACACACACACACACACACACGTCGCACGCACACACAGTTGACTTCCTGGTCGAGCAGGAGGCCCCGCCCAGCAGCGGCCAAACCGTCGGGAGAACAAACACAACCTGCGCACCTGAAGCCTACGACAGACGCACAACTCGGCAGCGCTGCACCCAGCTGACATCGGCGACCTTTGACCTATAGAGACAACAGCAGCAAACAGGAAGTCCCTGCCGCCCTCCAAAAAAAAACCTAGCAGCTTCGAAATGGTGATGTGGAGGAAGAGGCTACTCAAGTGCGCCCCCCAGTGGAGGGCCGCGCACACATACACACACACACACACACACACACTCTTAATGATCACAAGGGTCACATGACTCAACCTGGTCACTTAGTTGAGGATAATCAGCTTAACAGCCGCAATGTTGCACACCTGCTGGAGGCGCAGCCACACACACACACACACACAGAGGCGTGATGCATTCAGGTGTTGTCCCAGCAAGCATTAGAGGCGCAGGCTGGTTGGTTGACATTAAACAAACGCACCACTGAAGCTCCTTATTTATCTAAGCTGCATCACGGTGAGGTGATGCCAAGACGCCTCAGGATCAACCAACCAACCAACCAGGCTGTTTGATCAGCCGTGTTTGTCCTCTTGTGCTGCGCTCCAACTACTGACTGCTCCAACTCTCGAGATAATCATATCTGCAATGTCACACTGGCCATTGAGTAGTATCACAGTTTGTCCCGCGGTGTGTACATACATTGGTGACCTTAGTGCCTATTTTAGTGGCAGGTATGTGTGTGTGTGTGTGTGTGTGCTGAGGAATGTAGGGCGTCTTGCCAGCCCAACAGGTCTTCTCTCTTCCTGTTATATCGTCTCTCTCTCTCTCACTCACACACACAGACACACTCAAAATACCTTCAATCATCTTTTTGTTCACACTAGCAGCTGGAGTGTAGAGGCTGCTGCTGCTGCTGTTCGCCTGCAGGCTAACATCAAGCTAATTCATTTAACCAGCCAGCTCGGTTTATTATGGCCATAATTTTATGCAACGTTAAAGTACAATTTGTTTTAACGACCCGAGTTCATCGTTTACTGTTCTTGACTAACTGTGTGTTGACAGTAAGACAATAATTGCCGGTGTGAGTGCATTGAAAACACGCCTGTTCCCACAAGCACCACAACACTTCACCGGCTCACACCAGCTTAGCTTCCCAGTTAGTCTGCTAGCCCCGGCTAGTTAGCCTGCTAGCCCCGGTTAGCTTACCCCGCCGCCGGCTTCTTTAAGATCCCGACACCACTCCACCACGGGCTCGAGTCAGGGTCCACACACCGCGCTGTTACGGTGCCTGGTGGCCAACCGGGGAGCCGTCGAGTGCCGTGTAGCGGGACCGTGAATCCCTCCCCCGGCGGCGACGGCGGCTAACGCTGCGTCCTTCGGTGACAGCAGCGACAGGCTAGCGGGACACGGCGCTCCGCTCCGGGAGGAGAACTGACAAACCGCGGTGGGATGCTACGTTTTCCCCTCACTTTTGCTTTTCAAAAGTAACTGATTTGCTCTAAGAGCAGGTCGGATAAGTAAGACAACAAGTCGCCGTCGCCAAGGGGAAAGTCAGAAAGCATCAAACTTACCAGCAGCTCCCGATTCTTCAGCATCTTCCGTGGACCTGAACGCCGAGCCGAGCCGAGACGAGTCAAGCTCCTCTCCGGCAGAGCACAGTCCAGTACGTCAAACTCGCTGAGAAGACGCTAGGCCGAGCACTTCCGGGTCGTCTTTCAAAGTAAACATATCGGGATGAACCGGAAATGTACTTAAACGCTTCACCCACTCCTGTATTTAATTTATACCATCTTTTCATGACAATGCGAGTGTAATTCTACGTAGAAAAAAATAAAGTTTGAGTTGTCATTTGTTTGATCACAATAAAAATATGTTACATGTTCTTCAGGGCGAGTCTCTCTACTTTTAATTCCTGCACAGAATCTTCCCACTTGCGGTATCAGGGGACGTCACCCATGACTGTGAAAAGTTTCCTCTCTTTCCATCCACAACTTCAACAACAATAACTCTCCCTGCAGATGTTTGTATTGTATTATTTTTTGTATTATTTTCTTTATTTCGGTGACATGTGTTGCCCAGCTGCTAAACTGAGCCCCCCAAACACCTATACCTCGTCATGATCAGTTTCTCCATTAAAACTTTCCGCCTGCTACACCTGCTACACACCACTACCTATTCACATCCCGCGGTAGTTTGTCATTTTATCTCCGGCCAGTCGTCACAATTTTGGCCACAGTGGTCGTCTCTCTTTCACAACACAATATCGGGGGCGGGGGGCGGGGGGCACTCGCTTCACTTCCTGGTTTCCTCTGCGACCCGGAAACATAACACCAGCTGGAAACGGCTAACGAGTTCTCGCTAGTTAGCATCCTGCGGACTTACCTGCCTGTTTGTCCCGTTCACGGCGCGTGACTGCTGGCGGCGGTGTGACGGCCGAGACGCTGTTGGGGCTCGGACACGGACGAGACGATGTGAGGAGTCCGTATCTGGGTAGAAGGACTCAGCGGCTTTCCCGGAACGGAAGGGACGTGGTAGCCCGTCGGCTCCTCGGCTAAAGCTAGCGCTAAGAGCTAAAGGGGCTTCGACATCAGAGGCTGCAACAGCAGCATCAGTATCTGGTAAGTAAACATAACAAACGGGTTTTGTGACGTGCATCAGTCCGACTGTCACCCGGTCAGCCGTGATGGCAAACAAAACAACATAATCAGTAGATAGCCCTGCTGCAGGCTAGTTAGCATGCGAAGTAAACAGAGGTCATGTGACTTGAGGGTTTTTCAGGTGTTGGTCAGTTTGCCCATCAGCTGCTAGCCTTTGTCTTGCCTTGCAATTTAATATTCAGTTTCTAAACATCTAACACCTGATGGCACACCTGCACTCGTACGAGGGTCACAAGGGCATCGGCGTCTCTAGACGTCTGCAAAACATCCTGCTACTGATGCTTTGCCCGCGCAACCGTCTAGCCTACATATTAAAGTATAAATGTGATAATGTCTGAGTTTGTTGCATCAATGCATGTACTCAACTAAGCACAACAACAATAATAATAACAATAATAATAATGATAAAACGTATCTAACGCATCACTTTGTTATCTGTGATTTTTATTTTTAGACTATTTTGGACTGGATCAGTCCAGCTGCTCTGTGGTAGTTTGAGTTGCGACGATGATGCTGTAACAGTGGTTGTTGCCGTGGCGATGGCTCTCTATGTGTGTGTGTGTGTGTGTGTGTGCGCGTGCACCAGGCGCCATGGGCAACCAGCTGGCCGGCATCGCCCCCTCGCAGATCCTGTCGGTGGACAGCTACTTCTCCGACATCCACGACCACGAGTACGACAAGAGTCTGGGCAGCACGCGCTTCTTCAAGGTGGCGCGGGCCAAGCACCGCGAGGGCCTGGTGGTGGTCAAGGTGTTCGCCATCCAGGACCCGTCGCTGCCGCTCACCAGCTACCGGCAGGAACTGGAGGAGCTCAAGATCCGTCTGCACTCCTGCCACAACTGCCTGCCCTTCCAGAAGACCTCGCTGACGGAGAAGGCGGCCATCCTCTTCCGGCAGTACGTGCGCGACAACCTGTACGACCGCATCAGCACGCGGCCCTTCCTCAACAACACGGAGAAGCGCTGGCTGGCCTTCCAGATCCTGGGCGCCGTGGATCAGGCGCACCGCGCCGGCGTGCGCCACGGCGACATCAAGACGGAGAACGTGATGGTGACCAGCTGGAACTGGGTGCTGCTCACCGACTTTGCCAGCTTCAAGCCCACCCACCTGCCCGAGGACAACCCGGCCGACTTCAACTACTTCTTCGACACGTCGCGGCGGCGCACCTGCTACATCGCGCCCGAGCGCTTCGTGGACGGCAGCATGTTCGCCGGCGAGAGCGACCAGCACACGCCGCTGGTGGACCTGGCCAGCAGCAACCAGAGGAGCCGCGGGGAGCTGCGGCAGGCCATGGACATCTTCTCCGCAGGTGATGGAGGCTTCACGCGCTGCACTAGCAGTCAAAAGTTTGGACACACCTGCTTGTGCAATTTATTTTTTTACCTTTACATCTTTCTGCACTGCAGATAGATACTGAAGGCATCAAATATATATGAGCAAGATGTATGCAGCAAAGAAAAACACGTACAGTAACTCTAAGTATGCTTTTTATGAAAGGTGACTATTTTGAAGAATTTAAATATAAAACATGTTTGAGTTATTTGACACTTTTACTGTTTCCTCCATAATTCCATGTGTGTTCATACGTAGTTTTGATGCCTTCAGTGAGAAACTGCAACGTCAATAGTCATGAAAATGGAAGAAAAACATTCAATTCTTTGGGCCGAGTCCAAACTGTTGACCTCCTGACCTCTCACTGGCTGTGTCTCCAGGCTGTGTGATCGCTGAGCTCTTCACCGAGGGCGTCCCGCTCTTCGACCTGTCCCAGCTGCTGGCCTACCGCCGGGGGAACTTCCAGACGGAGCAGGTGCTGCAGAAGATCGAGGACCGCAGCATCCGGGAGCTGGTAATCCCCACTTCACTCACCCACAATTCACACCAAAGGCGGTAACCGCTCCGTTCCCTCTCCCATCACACACGTTTGCTAGGGCTGAACGATTATGGAAAATAATCGAGTTGCGATTTAATTTGCGATTATTATTTTTTCATCATGTATTTTTCCACAAACAAACAAAAAATGATATGCATTATAATAAACATCAGATTTATTATACACAAATTGTTCTTTTTTTATAGGCTAGGCTAATGTTAAGATAAAAGCAATCATATGAAAGAGCCTTTATTTATCTACTAGTGTTTTTAATCGGGCTTAGAATGATTTTGTTTCAGTCCACACAAAGCACAAAACAGCGACAGCTTCATTCAACCGATGCTAACATGCTAGCAGCGTTAAAACCGCTATAAGGTGCCAAGTTACGAGGCAGCGGTTCACTGCCAGCGAACACAACTCCGACGGTTGTGGTCCTTGGTGCTTCGGTAGTTCGTTCTCGACACTGTTCTGCTAAACTACGGCCACCAGTTGGTGGCAACCAGGAAGACCTTCTTTTCCTTGCGTGTCGCTCCGTCCGTCCAGCTCGTCGCAGCATCGACTCCTCCCACTACCTGCTTTGCTTCGCTTCGTGCCGCTCGCAAAGTCACGTGACCGGAACTCCCGTCAATCAAATCGCAGTCTTTGCGGTTAGAAAATCTTGTTTTGTCCCATCGCGATATTATCGCAAATGCCATTTATCCTTCAGCCCTAGCGGTGTGATTCTCTGGCATAAAAAGAACAACAGTTAGTTGCTGAAGTCAAAAGAAGGGAGTTTGTCAGAGACCAAGTAGGCCTCCTAAACAAGTGAACAGCCTGACTGTTGTTACCACTGGGATAACTGCAACGATCTGGCAGGGAGTGGCTGGCGATCCGGGCTTGTAAGACTGTGGATTGATGAGGGTGAATGGCATCAGGTGGGTGGCGCCCTGCAGCTGCCTGCCTCTGAGACCCGCCCCTGGAGAAAAAGAGGGAAAAACACAAGGGGGAGGGGCATCCAAAAGAAGGGCAAGCCCGGCCAGTTGTGGACATGACACCTCCTTGGCGTTAGCCTTAGCCTGCGCTAACGGCGAGCGTGCGTGCGTGCGTTGGTTCCTCTCCCTCAGGTGGCTCAGATGATCCAGCGGGAGCCGGAGAAGCGGCTGTCGGCTGAGGAGTACCTGAAGCAGCAGCGTGGCCGAGCCTTCCCCGACATCTTCTACACCTTCCTGCAGCCCTACATGGCCCAGTTCGCCAAGGAGACCTTCCAGTCGGCCGACGAGCGCGTGCTGGTCATCCACAAGGACCTGGACAACATTCTGCACAACCTGCGAGGGGAGGCGGAGGAGGAGGAGGAGGAGGAGGAGGAGGGGAGGGGAGCAGCAGGAACAGGAGCATTAGGAGGAGGAAGGGGTGACGCGCAGAGCTCCCGGGAGGAGCAGGGCCTCATGGTCCTAGTGTCCGTCATCGCGTCCTGCCTGCAGACGCTGCGCTCGTGCGACTCCAAGCTGGCGGCGCTGGAGCTGGTGCTGCACCTGGCGCCGCGGCTGGGCGTGGACGTGCTGCTGGACCGCATCGCCCCCTACCTGCTGCACTTCTGCAGCGACCCGGCGCCGCGGGTGCGCGCCCAGGCGGTGCGCACGCTGGCCCGGGTGCTGGCGCTGGTCAAGGAGGTTCCCAGGAACGACGTCAACATCTACCCAGAGTACATCCTGCCGGGCATCGCACACCTGGCCCAGGACGACGCCACCATCGTGCGGCTGGCGTACGCAGGTGGGTGGAGCTCGGGCGGGGCTCTCGGGGTCATTTCGAGTCAAAATCAATTCTAAATACAAAAAGTGATACAGTGGACAGTGTGTGTTTATAATAATCAGGCAAATAATAGCATGGAAACAGAATACAGTTGTACAACGTGGGATTTTCTTTTCCTTTTTTTGCACGCCGCTAAATTACAACCCGAGGCGTCTCAAAGCCTCTTTATACAATCAGAGGAAACCAAGTGATCCTCCAGAGCAGCAGGGGGCGACAGTGGCCAGCAAAAACTCCCCTGTGGGAA
The DNA here is from genome assembly GCA_009823395.1 of Thamnaconus septentrionalis. Taxonomy (NCBI): domain Eukaryota; kingdom Metazoa; phylum Chordata; class Actinopteri; order Tetraodontiformes; family Monacanthidae; genus Thamnaconus; species Thamnaconus septentrionalis. Next base: position 902,453 of record CM020511.1, on the reverse strand, counting down.
GAAACCTGGAGCAGATCCAGACTGCAGAGGGCGCTCTTCTGCTTTGAGCAGTTGGGGTGAAAAGGAAATAGAAAAAATGTAGAGAGTGAGTGGCTGTGTCTCAGTTCAGGCTCTGCATCCTTCCAAGGCTGCATTTGACAGGAAGTTGCGTCATAGCACTGCGTGAAGGCTCCTCCCAATTCCCAAAAGTCAGAAGGACGCTCCAAATGCGTCCTGGGAATGCACCCTACTGTTAGCCCATTCCAAGGCTACACCGCTACTATCCTTCACCTCCTTCTGTATCCCAGGATGCTTTGCCTGCTGCTGCAAAGCATCCTGGGATCCTGGGAAGTCAGCTGAAATTAGCGCCATCTACTGGCAAAGACACCACGTATAAATTGAAGTATTTTTAACGCAGGGTTTTTACTGATTTGAACATCCAACGCCATCGTTAGATGGAGAACCAATGGTTAGCTTGATGCTATGAAAACGTCACTTCCGGGGTTGGCCAGCAGGAGGGAACGGCGGTGACGCAACCAGGAAATACGCCCAAGGCTAGACCGTCCCCTGTGGTTACCGGGGAGGCGGGGTTTGGGTTGGTCCTTCTGGGCCGGGTCCTGGGAGGACGCTTCCTTCAGACGGAGGACGCTTCCTTCCAAGGATGCAGAGCCTGGATTGAGACACAGCCACTGTGAGAAGTAGAAGTAGAAGTAGCAGTATCCAGAGTGTCAGACAGAGTACGGTGGCCGACAAGGGCCAAACACAATACAACTGCCTAATGCACCTTGGTTGGTGAAAACGCCCCACAGAGAACATTGCTCACCTGGCGGAGAGCGCGCTCCGCTTCCTGGAGCTGGTGCAGGAGAACCACGTCAACACGGAGCAGGAGGTGAGCGGAGAGGAGGCCGAGGAGACGCTGCTGCTGCACCCCAGTGACAACTACGACTCTGGTAGGACCTGCAGCTGCTGCTGCTGCTGCTGCTGTAGTGTGTGTACATGATCGATGTGTGTGTGTGTGTGTGTGACCTGTTTTGTGTGTGTGTGTGTGTGTGTATAGAGCTGCAGGCGCTGCATGAAATGGTGCAGCAGAAGGTGGTGACTCTGCTCAGCGACTCTGAGAACATTGTGAAGCAGTCTCTGATGGAGAACGGCATCACGCGGCTCTGCGTCTTCTTCGGCCGGCAGAAGGCCAATGACGTGCTGCTGTCCCACATGATCACCTTCCTCAACGACAAGAACGACTGGCACCTCCGGGGGGCGTTCTTCGACAGCATCGTGGGTGAGAGAGGAGGGGGGAGGGAGAGAGAGCGTTTGTCTGTCAGGTGTATCAGCAGAACTTGACTAAATACTCTGAGTCTATTCTATTCTGCTCTATTCTAGCCTAGTCTAGTCTATCCTGGTCTATTATTCTATTCTAATCTAGCCTAGTCTACATTATTCTATTCTGCTCTGGTTTAGTCTATTCTACTTGTAGCTTGGTCTAGTCTGTTCTGTAATGGTCTATTCTAGTCTAGCCTGGTCTATTGTCATTTGAGTCTAGGTCTAGTCTAGTTCTAGTCTGTTCTATTCTATTTTATTCTGTTCTGGTTTAGTCTAGTCTAGTCTACTTCTAGTCTAGTTCTATTCTAGTTTGTTGTTTAGTCCAGTCCATACCCAGTGTGAAGACCTGGGTGCCGTCCTCTCTCAGTGGGCCTGGGTCACTCTGGGACCAACTGAGGAGCTGAATCTTGCTGCTGCTGTTGTTTTTTAACTGCTGTGTCTCCTCTTCCTCCTCCTTCTCCTCCCCTTCCTCCTCCTCCTCCTGCCTCCTGGTGGCCGGGGCAGGCGTGGCGGCCTACGTGGGCTGGCAGAGCTCCTGCATCCTGAAGCCGCTGCTCCAGCAGGGTCTGAGCGACACTGAGGAGTTTGTCATCTACAAGGCTCTCAACGCCCTCACCTGCATGTGCCAGCTGGGGCTGCTGCAGAAGCCGCACATCTACGAGTTCGTCAGCGACATCGGTAACCACGGCTGAGGCCCCGCCCACCACCTCCACCGGGCCACGCCCACCACTGGGCAGAGCCAGTGTGTGACCGTGACCTCCCTCTCAGACCAGAACAGACCAGAACAGACCAGACTAGAACAGATTAGACCAGACTGACTAGACTAGACTAGACTAGACTAGAACAGACTAGAATAGAACAGACCAGACTGGACTACAGCAGACTAGACTAGACCAGACCAGATTAGACTAGACTAGAACAGACTAGAATAGAACAGACCAGACTGGACTAGAACAGATTAGACCAGACCAGACTGGACTAGACTAGACTAGACTAGACTAGAACAGACCAGACTGGACTCGAACAGACTAGACTGAACTAGAGCAGACTAGACTAGAACAGACTACTCTCGACTAGACTAGAATAGAACTGAATAGACTGACTCTCTCTCTCTCTCTCTCTCTCTCTCTCTCTGTCTCTCTCTCTCTCTCTCTCTCTCTCTCTCTCTCTCTCTCTCTCTCTCTCTCTCTCTCTCTCTCTCTCTCTCTCTCTCTCTCTCTCTCTCTCTCTCTCTCTCTCTCTCTCTCTCTCTCTCTCTCTCTCTCTCTCTCTCTCTCCAGCTCCCTTCCTGTGTCATCCCAACCTGTGGATCCGTTACGGTGCTGTGGGCTTCGTCACTGTCATCGCCCAGCACCTCAACGTGGCCGACGTCTACTGCAAGCTCATGCCCCACCTGCACCCCTTCATCAGCCAGCCCATCATCCAGGTCACACCTCCTCCTCCTCCTCCTCCTCCTCCTCCTCCACCTCCCCCACCTTCTCTCCCACCTCCTCCTCACCATGGCTCCTCTTCCTCCTCCTCCTCCTCCTCCTCCAACAGATAGACAAGGAGCTGGTGCTGCTCAGCGTGCTGAAGGAGCCGGTCAGTCGCTCCATCTTCGACTACGCCCTGCGCTCCAAGGACATTGCCAGCCTCTTCCGCCACCTGCTGCTGCGGCAGAAGAAGCGCGCCGGCTCCATCCCGGAGTGCCCCGCCCCCGACGACCCCGCCATCGCCCAGCTGCTGAAGAAGCTGCTGTCGCAGGTCAGAGAGCCAATAGAATCTCCTCATTCTGCACCATTCAGCCTGAAGGTCCCGCCCACGTCCTGTCAGTCTCCCTCCACCGGGGGCACCAGTGAGAAAACTCTGTCCTTCCATCCCTTCACTTCCTACTGCTGCTGCCGCCCTTGCCCCTTCTAACCCTGCTGCTGTATGCCTGTGCGATGCAGTACAGCGCTCAGCCACAGGGGGGCAGCGCAGACATGCTGGAGAAAGCAAAGTCTTGTCCACCAGCAGTGTCCAAGGTTGGAGGGACGCCGAGTGCAATCACAGGGTAGTGCAGGTGACACACTTCCAGAGAACCGAGTGTGTGTGTGTGTGTGTGTGTGTGTGTGTGTGTGTGTGTGTGTGTGTGTGTGTGTGTGTGTGTGCGCTCCGCTCCGTCCCCGACCACCACCGCTGAGTCATGAGGTCCAGACTGAGAATCCCAGCCAGGAACAGTTGGAGGGGAAGAGAAGACGCGTCTCACCGGTGGCTCCAGTCCATTTCACACCCGAGACGAAATGAATAAGAATTAGAATTCAGCCAATCAGGTTTGAGCTGTGTGGCCCTGGTCAGGGGCCGCAGAAAGACCTCCACTCTGGCCCACAGCCCGAAACCTGAGAACCTCCAGGAGGCCCAGAGGGAAACTGACAACTGTCTGGCTCCCCCTGTGGCAGCCAGAGGTACTACACCAGACTCAAATGAATCATTTCTAAAGGTCAAAGGTCACAAGGTTAACAATTAAAGTATTCCATGAAAATGTGCTGCAGAATTAAAGACGCGCGCGTGTGTGTGTGTGTGTGTGTGTGTGTGTGTGTGCAGGGCATGACGGAGGCGGAGGAGGACAAGCTGCTGGCCCTCAAGGACTTCATGCTGAAGTCCAGCAAGGCCAAGGCCACCATGGGGGAGCAGGGCCACCTGGGGGAGGCGGGGCTTAGCGGGGTCATCGACCTGGCCACGCTGGGCATCACAGGCCGCCAAGTGGACCTGGTCAAGGCCCGACCCGAGGCTGAGGACAAGAGAGGTGGGTGGAGCGAAGGGGGGGGGGGTTCCCAACCTCATCTGTCTGCTGGACCCCGAGGTTCTGGTTCTGGTTCTTCCTGCTGAAATGTCCCTTCAGTCGTCTCCCAGACTTCCTGAGTTATTGTAAGAGGCGCCGCTGCAGACGGCTCTGGATCATCTGGAGCTGATGATGGTGATGGTGATCACAGCTGAGCCAGCAGAGACATAACAAGAACCAGAGCCTTGATCAGAACCAGAGATAGAACCAGAGCCAGACGCAGAACCAGAGGCGGACCTAGACCCATAACCATAGATAGAGGTGGGACCAGAACCAGAACTAGAATCTGAACCAGAACCAGAGCCACAGCTAGAACCAGAACCATGGATAGAGGTGGGACTAGAACCAGAACTAGAATCTGAACCAGAGCCAAAACCTGTACCGGAGCTAGAGGTTGGGCTAGAAGCAGAATCAGAACCAGAGCCAGGTCCAGGTCCAGCTCTCTGTAGACCAGGGCTGAGCTCCAGATGTTGGAGGAAACCTCCTTCATGTCTAATCACTGTTAGCAGTGCGACTGACTAGGAGGTCCAGCTCCTCAGAACCTCCTCAGAACTCGATGGCTTGATGAGAAACAGATGGCCCGGAGGAACAGAACCTCTCTTCTCTGCAGCACATAAATACCATCAGCCTCGTGTAATTGGAACCAGAAGCACATTCATCACAGCTTGCCTGATAAGTGTGTGTGTGTGTGTGTGTGTGTGTGTGTGTGTGTGTGTGTGTGTGTGTGTGTGTGTGTGTGTGTGTGTGTGTGTGTGTGTGCGTTGCAGCGAGGAAACACACCAAGCAGGACTCGACCATGAATGAGGAGTGGAAGAGCATGTTTGGATCTCAGGAACCTCCCCCTGTCCAGGTCTCCACGGTAACCACACACACACACACACACACACACACACACACACACACACACTTATTAGCAGCCAATAGTGAAAGAAGCGCTGACTGTTGATCTTTTGGCTCGAACTTTAACTCCACTCCATCAAAAGACTCATAAACTTTGCTGACTGACTCGCGAGATGTTTGGAGGATTTGAGTCTTTGTTTGAACTCAATTCTTCTGGCTGATGGAGCAGCTGAAGATACAGTGTGTGTGTGTGTGTGTGTGTGTGTGTGTGTGTGTGTGTGTGTGTGTGTGTGTCTGTCACTCCTAAGTGGCTGTAAATCTGCTCCACTCGAGTGCCGTCATGCTGCTAATGTGTGTTTGGTTTAGCTCATGGGTGTCAAACTCTGGACAGCGGGCCAGTTGTGGCCGGCAGTGTCATTATGTTCGGCCAATACACAATCACTGCTAGAGCTGCTGAACCACTGCGACTATATAGCACATATACTGCTCATACTGCAAATCCCAGAATGCAAAAAGCTTCCTGTTGGAGGAAGGTTTCCTCACTCAATGTTTGTCCCAGTTTGACCTTTTGACCCCACAGAGTGTTTGTCTTTGACTCCTCTGGTTCGGCTGGGCGACTCAGTGATTCGCCTCCTGAATCTCACGCACACACACACACACACTAACAGTCTTTGTTCAACCCTGACCTCTGACCTCTGTCCGCAGGCCACAGACGGGCCGCCGGCTCACGTCAAGAAGGCCGCCGCCTCGGCCACCACGCGCCGCCGCCAGCAGTGCCGCTGCCCGGCGGCGTCGGTGCTGCAGTCGGTGGTGGCGGGTGGTGGCGTTGGCTCCGCCCACCAGCGGCGAGCCAACACCTGCAGGGCGGAGCTGCAGCAGCTGGTGCAGCAGAAGAGGGAGCAGTGCAGCGCCGAGAGGATGGCCAAGCACATGATGGAGAGTGCCGAGTGGGAGAGCCGCCCCCCCCCACCAGGTACAGGGGTGGGCGGGGGGGGCTAGTCCTATCCCTAGTCCTAGGCCAAGCCTTAGTCCTGGTCCTAGTCCTAGCCCTAGTCCTAGTTCAGCCTTAGTCCTGGTCCTAGTCCTAGTTCAGCCTTAGTCCTGGTCCTAGCCCTAGTCCTAGTTCAGCCTTAGTCCTGGTCCTAGTCCTAGTTCAGCCTTAGTCCTGGTCCTAGTCCTGAGTTAGGCCTTATTCTTTCTGCCCTGGTCCTACTTCTCCTTAGTCGTGAGTCCTGAGCCTAGTCCTGGTCCTGTCCTGTGTGTAGTTCAGTCTGTCCTGTGTAGTCCTAGTTCAGCCTTAGTCCTGGTCCTAGTCCCAGCCCTGGCCCTGATCATGGTCTTCTCTGCCATGTGACTTCCTGTCAGAGGAATGATAGTCTTCCTGTGTGTGTGTGTGTGTGTGTGTGTGTGTGTGTGTGTGTGTGTGTCAGGCTGGCACCTAAGGGTCTCCTGGTCGCTCACCTCCACGAGCACAAAGCCGCCGTCAACCGCATCCGTGTGTCGGACGAGCACTCCATCTTCGCCACGGCCTCCAACGACGGCACCGTCAAAGTGTGGGACAGCCAGAAGATGGAGGGCAAGACCACCACCACCAGGTGAGACCGTTAGCTCCACCTCCCCACCACCACCACCCCAGTGTCAAGTCAAGGAGGTCCTCCGCAGTGACGTAGTCCACCTGGGTGTCCCTCCCCGCAGGTCGGTGCTGACGTACTCGCGCCTCAGCGGCCACGTGAAGACCTTGACCTTCTGCCAGGGGTCGCACTACCTGGCGGTGGCGTCCGACAGCGGCACCGTCCAGCTGCTGGCCGTGGAGGCCAACAAGCCACCCAAGTCGCCCAAGGTGCAGCCCTTCCAGTCCAGGTGAGGTGGATTGGCCTGGTCCTGGTCCTGGTCCTGGTCCTAGGCCTGGTCCCGGTCAAGCTTAACATACTGCCCATAAATACATTAATAAAAGAGCATAAATGCAGCACAATAAAAGTCATTTGACTTTCTTCAGTTCTCATACCTGTAAGAATATGGAGAGACCAATAAGGCTCTTGCTCCTGGTTACTAAAACCAAGCGGACGTTCTGAAGAGTTTTACACACTGGACCTTTAATCCACGATGAAATCCAGTCCACATTTTGCGGGCAGCGACCACGTGTGTAATCGTACCAGCAGACAACGGGAAATTGTCTGCATCATCACCGATCGTGGGATCGGAAAGATTTTGCAGGCGGATGGGAAATCCCTGATCGGCGAATTATGCCCCGCCCACTGACCTCTACCTGACCCCTCTCCCGCCCCCTAAGCAGGACCCTGGACCTGCAGGAGGACGGCTGCGCGGTGGACATCCACCACTTCAACTCTGGCGCCCAGTCGGTGCTGGCCTACGCCACGGTCAACGGCTCGCTGGTGGGCTGGGACCTGCGCTCCGGCGCCAACGCCTGGTCGCTGCGCCACGACCTGCGCCTGGGCCTCATCACCTCCTTCAGCGTGGACATGCACCAGTGCTGGCTCTGCCTCGGTCAGTCACACACTTCAACACCTACCTGTGTGTGTGTGTGTGTGTGTGTGTGTTCAGCAGAGGTGGCAATAGTATCAAAGTAAAAGTCTCAAGCAACATACGCTGGTCAAAGTAAAAGTACTGATTCAAGTCAAGTAAAAATATGAGAGTATATGTTCTGAAAAATGCACAATACACAATTTGTGTCTTTGGAAAACTTTTCAACAAAAAAGTGACCAGCGTGTTTTTCCACTGGAAGCAGTAGAAAGTACACACATTTGTATACAAATGTAGGGAACCAATAGTAACAGAGAAAGAAATACTGACGAGAAGCGGCGGTACCTGAAAAATCAACGTGTCAGACAAGCCAGGGCGCAGTAGCAGCAGTGGGCCAGCAGGGGGGCCCCCTGAACCCGCTGGTTCTGTCCTGTTAGCTGGGCTCGCTGCTGCCCCCTGCAGTCGCCCGTCTCTCTGTGGTCCTGCCGAGCTGCTTCACCTTCCCTCGCCTCCCCTGTCCAGGCACCAGCAGCGGCACCATGGCATGCTGGGACATGCGGTTCCAGCTGCCCATCTCCAACCACACCCACCCCACCCGAGCACGAATCAGACGCCTGCTCATGCACCCGCTCTACCAGTCGTCCATCATCGCAGGTCAGACCGACGGCCCTCAGCAAGGAGCTCCGCCCCCTTGCAGCCTGTCTGTCTGCGTCTGACTGACTGACTGACTGTCTGTGTCAACCTGACTGACTGTCTGACTGACTGACTGACTGTCTGTGTCTGACTGTGTCAACCTGACTGTCTGACTGACTGACTGTGTCAACCTGTTTGACTGTCTGACTGACTGACTGACTGACTGACTCTGACTGTCTGTCTGTGTGTGTTTGACTGTCTGTGTCCACCTGACTGTTTGACTGTCTGACTGACTGACTGACTGACTGTGTCTGACTGTGTCAACCTGTTTGACTGACTGACTGTCTGACTGACTGTGTGTCTGTGTTTGACTGTCTGTGTCCACCTGACTGTTTGACTGTTTGACTGACTGACTGACTGTCTGTCTGTCTGTCTGCAGCGGTCCAGGGGAACAACGAGGTCTCTATGTGGGACATGGAGACTGGAGACAGGAAGTTCACCTTGTGGGCCAGTTCAGCTCCTCCACTGTCCGAGCTGCAGGTGTGTGTGTGTGTGTGTGTGTGTGTGTGTGTGTGTGTGTGTGTGTGTGTGTGTGTGTGTGTGTGTGTGTGTGTGTGTGTGTGTGTGTGTGTGTGTGTACAGCTCTGGTGTCTCTCTTTTATTCTTTAATTGCCCCATGTCTTTTGAATGGAACTCTGTGTGTGTGTGTGTGTGTGTGTGTGTGTGTGTGTGTGTGTGTGTGTGTGTGTGTGTGTGTGTGTGTGTGTGTGTGTGTGTGTGTGTGTGTGTGTAGCCCTCCCCCCACAGTGTTCATGGTCTCTACTGCAGTCCTGCTGATGGGAACCCTCTGCTGCTGACGGCTGGATCTGACATGAGGATTAGGTCTGACTGACTGACACACACACACACACACACACACACACACAGTGTCACTGTAACCCTGGCATTAGCAGTTAGCCTCTGACTGACTGGCTGCTGGTGTGGGTGTGGCTATGGCGGCAGGTTCTGGGACCTGGCCTATCCCGAGAGGTCGTACATCGTGGCGGGCGGAGCCAACGATTCGCTGCACTGCCCCTCCGTCCTCTACAACAGGAAGATCATCGAGGGCACCGAGGTGGTGCAGGTACCCACATCTCCCATATACCTGTACCTGTGTGTGTGTGTGTGTGTGTGTGTGTGTGTGTGCTGACTGTGTGTGTGTGTGTGTGTGTGTGTGTGCAGGAGATCCACAGTAAGCAGAAGTGTAACGTGGTGGACGACTCCCCTCGCCGCGGTCCGGAGTCGCTGCCGGTGGGTCACCACGACATCATCACCGACATCGCCACCTTCCAGACCACACAGGGCTTCATCGTCACCTCGTCCAGGGACGGCATCGTCAAGGTGTGGAAGTAGCCAGGAGCAGGAGGAGGCCAGCAGGGGGCGCAACTCCAAACAACCCTGCATTCAATGAGGATCAGAGTCCAGGCGACTTCCAGCTCGTCTTTCTTTCTTTCTTTTTTTTTTTTTTTTCGGAGAATCAAACAACTTTGTAGTTCTGCAAGAGTCCAAGTCAGAGTCCTGGTCCTGGATCCTGGTTCTGGTCCTGATTCTGAACCACTATAACAGTCAACAGTAAATAAAGCTGAGTTTATCCGTCTGAGTTGTGTGGTTCTTTAATCTGAGTTGATGTGACTTGAAAGATGAAAAGAATCGTATTGGATGTCTGTCTCAGACTCATGAAACCTGATTGGCCACTTTGTGAGCTTCTGATTGGCTACTGCTCGCTACCTCGCCCTCCCCTGCTGCCGCCCAATCAGAAGCAACTTGAGAATTTATTTTTTTTTGGAGTCAAAGGAGTAAAAGAGGTCGTTTGTTAAACCGCAAGCTGCAAAAACCAACTGGTTTTAGTGGCGCTGCTTTTGGTGTCTGCTTGAGCTGCTGTGACCGCCTGGACCTGGAGCCCTCAGGCATTGGAAGGAATTTGAGAACAACGGTCTTCATATTATTTATACATACATACATATTAAAAAGGCTTCATCGGCAGAATTAATCATGAAAAAAAAAATAACCAACAAGTGACAATAGTGAAATATTCATTTGACAGAAGAAACAGCAAATCCAGTGTGCTGAGTTTGGCCACCCGTGCTAGCATGCTAAGCTAATGAGGTTGTTGTGGAATAAACAAACCGACACCAAAACCAAAATCTTTTTTTTTTTTTCCCACCTTGGAATTTTATTTTAGAGAAAAGCACCTTTGGTCAGTTTGCAGAAGGCAGAAACGTTTCAGGACTCTGCTGCCCCCTGCAGGCCCTTCAGGATGGTTCAAACAGACACGCTGCAGGTCGGCCTTGCAGCCTCCACAGGAAGATCAGCTTGTACAGAGTTTGTTTGGGGGGCCGGGGATGCCCAGATTTGACGTCACAGATGGGGGTCGTGACCCTGAAAACGTGGCTGGGTTCCAAACCTTTTCAAGTCCAAAAATCCTGAACAATACCATTGAAAACAAACAAAGTATGTCAATATTACAGAGATGAGATGTGAACTCTGGAGCGGTTCAATAGTTTTATGATCTGACTTTTGCACTGATAGATGGCTAATTGTTAGCGTTAGCATTGAGGCTTCCTGGATCTTCGGGAAACTCGTGTTTCCAGAAGATCCAGTGTTCACTGAAGGTTCCAGCTGTGTGTGCCTGCGCGCTCCTGCCGTGGCGCCCTCAGCGGCTCTTGGTCAGACACAGGTCCTCGCACTCGTGCTGCGTGGGGAAGCGGTTGTCGTTGCCGCCACAGCCGCCGAACCAGAAGCGCGAGCACTCGTTCTGCTCGGTGTCAAAGAACCACATCATGGTGTAGTTCTGGCAGCCGCCCTGGTCCTGGCGCAGGAAGCAGGCGTCTGCAGGGAGACACACAACCCGGTCACCGCTCTCATCCAGCGTCTGCTGCCCCCAGTGGTGGAGTCTCTCTATGCAGCTATACGACGTACAACCCCTAGAAAAGTTCCCGCATTACCGTACAACCACAAAAACATTCCTGGACACAACTTTCACTTTCCTGTTTAAAAATGTGATTAATTAATTCATCAATCAATCAATCAATCAATTCATTTTAAGTTAAGAGTTTTTGCAGTTGACGGTTGAAACTTTATTTATTTCTTTTTTTAAATTAATTAACACACTTAATAAAGTGTGTTAATTATTTAGTCATTTCTTACTAGCCAAGGGGAGTAAACCAGACTCCACCACTGGGTCCCCTGCTGGTGGTCCCAGGTTCTGCTTCTGGTTCTGGTTCTTACCTTTGGAGGCGAAGCTGGGCCGCTGCGGCTTCAGCAGGATGCTTGGATCTGTGGGAAACGGTCAGGAAGTGAGCACGCGCGCACAGGAAGCGGCTACGATGAGCTAATAGTACCAAGACTGGTCAGTGGGGGGCGATGCTGCAAGCCAACGCAGCTGATTTCATACAGATTTCACAGGTCCCGTTTTCTCTCCGTTGCACCCGAGAACAGAATGGGGGAGGCTTTGATGAAATGGCGGGGGGGTGGGGGGGGGCTTCTGAAGAGGTCACATGACTCCGTCTTACTGTGAAAGGTGTGACGCGCATCAACAAGCACCGAGTCTCGGCTGTTTGGGTGCGTTGGTTTGTGAGCGCAACAGACGGGAGACGCTGTTAGCACCGTTAGCGGGACGCTAGCAGGAGGCTAGCGCTAGTGATGGAGGACGGTCACATGACGTCGCACGCTGGAGGGGTCGGGGGGGAGGTAACACGTGATGGGCGTGGCAGGACTTACTGTGAGGGCCGCCACACGTCTGCAAGCACTCATGCTCCGTGCTAAAGCGGTTAGCGTTGCCGCCACAGCCGCCGAACCAGAAGGGGGCGCATGCACCGACGTCCCGGTCAAAGAACCACATTTGGACGTAGTCGCCACAGGGGGCGCCGGCGTCAGACGCCAGCAAACACTGGGCTGCAAGCAGAACACACACACACACAAGCTGAGTACACACACACACACAAGCCGAGAACACACACACACACAAGCCGAGAACACACACACACACAGGCCGAGAACACACACACACACAAGCCGAGAACACACACACACACAAGCTGAGAACACACACACACAAGCTGAGAACACACACACACTGAGAACACACACACACACAGAGAACACACACACGCACGCACAGAGACACAACGCAGACATGCGAGGCAGCGGCCAATCAGAGCTCAGCTCCGCCTCCGGCCGCCACCCAAGAGACATCATGCATTGTCAAAGCACCACATATCCCATGATGCAACAGCAGCTACGCGGTTAGAGGTGGTTCCACAAAAGACTGCTTGTGACATCACAAAGGGATACTGATGGACTTCACACAGTGCCCACTGGAGGCGCTTTTCAGCATTGCAATGGTTTAAATGTGTGTGTGTGTGTGTGTGTGTGTGTGTGTGTGTGTGTGTGCGTCGCTCACCCTGCCCCCTGCTGGTGGCCCCCTGCTGGCCTCCTGGTCTCAGGGTCTCCCTGAAGTCCACCTGCTGGGCCGTCTGCTCCTGGTAGCGCTCCAGTGGCTCCTCCAGGAAGAACTCCTCCTCCAGCTCCGCCTCCCCCTGACTGCACACGCCCAGGACAGACCAACCAACAGTCAGCGTCCGCCAACCACTTCCTGTCCAGCGGCCAATGGCCAAGCCGGTGGGTGTGTCTCTGCCGGTTACCTGTCAGGGAAGCGCTGCTGTCCTGCGTCGCGCTCGGCGGCGGCGGCCAGCTGCTCGCAGGTCCGCTTGAGGGAGGGGGGCGGGTAGGTGTTCATCCCCTCTGAAGCAGACCAGGGTCAAAGGTCACACAGGAAGAGTAGCTCGTTATGGAAAAATAACAATCAATATGTACAACGTCGGGCGGCACGGTGGTGCAGCGGTCAGCTTGGCGCTGCCACCTCACAGCGAGAAGGTTGTGGGTTGGATTCTGGTTCTGGGGTCTTTGCATGATGTTGTCCCTGTGTCTGCAGGGTGTGTGTGTGTGTGTGTGTGTGTGTCTCTATGTGTCCCTGGTCCAGGGTGTCACCCTGCCTTCACCCAGTGATCAGACCCCCCCGAGAAGAAGCGGGCAGCCTTGTGTGACCGTGTGAACTCGTGTGACCCTGGGTTTTAGGATGCTGCAGGTAAGTTCCTGTCCTGGTCCAGACTGCTGACTCGGGCGCCCCGGGGGGCCAAACCGACCTCTGATTTGTGACGTGCGGTGGCGGCAGACTCACTGTTGAGGGCGCTGACGAAGCAGCGGAAGAAGCGCCGGCCGTAGCCCTGCTGGTCGGGGTTCAAGCGGCCCAGGTGCACCAGGTGCTGCTGCAGGGGGGTGCTGGCCAGCTGCTCCACCTCGGCCCGGTCGTAGCGCTCGCCCACCGTGGCCACGAACACCGTCACGCCCTCACACTTGGCCCTCTGGGCCACGTGGCGCAGCTTGGCCCGGTCCTGGGTGGAGGTCTGGCTGCCCACCAGGGCCAGCACAACTTTCCTCTTGCGGGCCTGGCCGGCCTTCAGCAGCACCTGGTCCAGGGAGAACTCCAGGGTCTGGCCCAGCACCGCCGAGCCGCCGTGCTGGCGCGTGTGCTCCAGCAGGTGCCTCCTCATGGGCTCGTGGCTCTGGAAGGTCTGCAGGCCGAACTCAGGCTTGGAGGTGTGGGTGCTGCCCTGCTGGACCAGAGCCACCCGGGCCTGGCTACCAGCCCGGCGGGGCTGCTTGCTAACAGCTAGCTGATGCACCACTGAGCCCAGGAGCTGCTGGGCGCCGCCGTACTCGTCGGCCTTGACCTCCCTGGAGTCGTCCAACACCATCACCAGGTCCATGTCGGCATCCTGGGGTGCCTCGCTCAGCTGGATGAAGGAGCAGAGGTCGGAGGGCCGGCAGGGGTCTGGAGGAGCACACACACCTTTAGGACGGGTTTCCACTGTGTGTGTGTGTGTGTGTGTGTGTGTGTTTGTGTGTGTACCGAAGCAGATGGCGCAGCTCCTGATCTTAGTCAGGTCAGCCTCCATGTCCCTCCCCAGGACCACGTACATGGAGTTTCCTGAGTCGTCTACCTGTGAGGAGAACAGTTGAGAGGATGTGAAGCTGAAGACCAGACTGAAGATCAGCAAGAAGATCAGACTGAGGACCAGACTGAGGACCAGACCGGAGATCAGACTGAGGACCAGACTGGAGACCAGAATGAGGATCAGACTGAGGACCAGGCTGGAGACCAGACTGAGGACCAGACCGGAGACCAGACTGAGGATCAGACTGAGGACCAGGCTGGAGACCAGAATGAGGACCAGGCTGGAGACCCGTCTTTCCAAGAGTTTCACTACAGTAGGGGGGTTTTCTTGTGACAACCCCTACCTGCAGTGTGGTGGGCGGGGCCTCACCTCCAGTGCTCGACCAATGGCGGGGGTGTTCCTCAGGGAGATGACGGCGGGGACGATGTCCAGGCCTCGGTACTCCATGGTGGCAGTGAGGACGTCAGGCATGTCCACGGTGGGACCGCCGGCCAGGAACACGGCCACCTTCCTCACGAGCGTCCCCGCCCTCACACGCTTGAACACGTGGTTGCCCACGAAGCGCATAGCGCCACCCAGGTGCCGGCGGTGAGTGGTGCGCTCCTGGGCGATGTTCCTCACCAAGTCCAGCAGCTGCGCCTTGCGCCGGTAGTCCTGGAAGCGGACCAGGTACTTGGTGTGGTCGTTGTAGGCCACCACGGCCACCCGGGCCCCCCGGGGACAGTTGCTCTCCGCCACGTCCACCTGGTCCAGGAGGTGCAGCAGCACCGAGCGCTGCCGCTCAAAGGCGGCCGGGGTCACGTCCTCCGAGATGTCCAGGCCGAAGACCAGCTCGGTGGGGAGGGCGGGGCACTCGGAGTGACCTGCGGGGTGGAGGAGGGGTCGACAGGGTCACACCTGGTCCAGGGGAACCCCAGAACCGCCTGAGGCACCTGAGGAAACTCAAACTTTGGGCAAACGGTTTGACTGGTGGAGCCACAGTGGGCTGTAAACTGCCAGGGAGGGTAGCGGAGCAGCAGCAGATGGATGCAGTGTTGTGGTGAGGAAACAATCTATCCTGGGATATCATGGAGAAAACATGTTGCTGGAATGTCAATGGAAAATGAAGCAAAGCAAAGTTACAACCAAGTCAGTGTCTGTGAAGCCCCACCAGGGTTTAGCTCTTAGAACCACCCAGAACCACCTAGAACCATCCAGAACCACCTAGAACCATCCCCTGGACCACCAGGGTGTTCAGCTCTTTATTGACATGACTCAAACATGGAGGAGATGCAGCTGTTCGATGACTGACTGACTGTTAATGTCACTTTTACAAGTTTGTTGGGTTGGATTAAAAAGCTTAACGGGCTGCATATGGCCCACGGGCCACAGTTTGCCCACCCCTGTGCTACGAGCTGCTCCAGCTGATGGGATTTAGTGGAGCAAAGTGGGAACTACACTACCCAGCATCCCTTGTTTCCACCTTACCTCTCGATTGGTCGGTTTAGGAGGTTATAATAAAAAAAAAGTAGCCGTGAGCTCGAGAACCAGAACCAGAACCAGAACCAGAACCCAAAAGAACTCCTGTCCAGCTGTCCCAGTGTGGAACCCCGGTGTGGAACGTACCGATGGAGCAGGCTGCAAGAGGGGGGGGGGGGAGAAGAAAGTGGGTTAGGAGGAGGAGGTCAGAGGTCAGAGGTCAGAGGTCAATGTGGAGATGCTCACCGCAGTTTTCCCGGATGTAGGTGATTAGCTGACAGTCCTGAGTGACGGAGGAGAAAACAAGGCAGGCGTCAGTCAGCGTGACATTACCGCACGGCCAGGTGGGCGTGGTTCCGAGGGAGACTCACCGACATGGATCTGCCACCAGGGGGCCCTCGTTGACCCTGAGAGGAGGAGCGGTGGGTGGGGGAGAAGGTTAGAGAGGAGGAGGAGGAAACTTGTTAAATTCGTTATCAGCCCGTGGAAAAAGGTTCAAGTTGAAACTGAAATCTACGGAGCCCCTGAGTGGCCATTCAAGAAAAAATAAATAAAACGAAACGAAATACTAATTTGTGCTAATTCCTACAAATTAGCACAAATTAGTATTTCGTGGCCACAAATTAGCAATTGTTTTATTTTATTTTTTTCTTGAATGGCCACTCAGGAGCTCTGTAGAAATCAGAAGGCTGCAAAAAAAAAAAAAAAAAAAAAGATTTTTATTTACTTTTTATTTATTTTGATGAGTTTCTTTATTTGAAATTTGATTTTGCATGTGTGCAATATGAAGTTCTCGAGTGTCTAAATATGAAGCTTTGCTTTGATCCATACAGCTGCTGCCCAGAAAATCAGAATATCCTGAAAAGGTTCTTGTATTTCTGCAATTCAACTTAAAAGGTGAATGTGACATATTATATAAAGGAATAATAGGCAATTCAATATATTTCAAGTTTTTATTTCTTTGGATTTTGCTGATCAGGTCTTGCAGCTTAAAAAAAACAACCTCAAATTCTATAATAATTTTCTGAGTTTGTGGGTTTGTGGTTTTAATAAGCTGAAAATCTTAATCAGCAAAGTGACAACAAGGAACTGCTTGAAATGTCAATTTGCGTGGAATGGCTCAATAAAATTTGTTGCTTTCATCTTCTATGTTAAATTGCCAAAATAAAACAACTTTTACTTGATATTCTCATTCTTCAGGTCGTACCTGTATTCAGGTTGTTTGACTCCAGATAAGACGGTTCACTGTTCTAACTGGAGGAGGTTTACTTCAATCAGTATCAATGTTGGAGCCAGACTTTGTGCCAGTTTGAAATCTTGGCCCCAGTGAGTGTTCGACTTGACAACGAGTTTGCTCATCAGTGTGTGAGAGGGTGCATGGAGGGATGGGAGACGCTGGGAGGTGGAGGTGAAGGAGGTCAGTCACCACGTGTCCCGTGTGTCCTGGCGCTCCTGGGCTGCCGTCTTCCCCGGGCCGGCCCGACGTGCCCTGAGTGGGTGGGATCACACAGCGGCACGGTTCGTTAGCGCTGCGGCTACCACTCCCACGGGAAACAGGAAGTAGGAAGTATAGCGTGCTGGGCGGGCCATATTTTCCCGATATATTCCCCAGCAGGGAATAGGGAGAACCACGCCCCAAACTCATTTGATTGGTTGCTGCAAAGCCTCTCACGCCTACCTCGAGTGCGCCACCTTTTGGTGGCTGAAGGATAAATCATTGACTGTCGGTGCTATTAAACAATATGTAGCGTGTGCGGACAACAGCAAGCTGCCGAGCTCCATCCCTTCACTCTGCTTGTCAAACTCCAGTGCTGTTCTTCAAAGTGTTTCCTTCTTATCGTGAAGTTCTCATGTTGTCATTGTTTGATGGTTTTCACTTTTACTGCTTGGTCAATCATGTGTACTTTTTCCTGGCCGCTTGCAGCGTTGACAACTCGGCGTGATGACACAGTCGGTATGAAACCCCCGACAAGTTGTGTTCACCGTCACTCTGAGTGATGTATCTGAAATGACCACTAGGTCATTCATTTTACCTCGGTGAACGATGGCGGCGCATGTAGCGCACTCAATTGGAAATCAGCAAATTTACCATACAAGAAGAAGAGACGTTACACGGACCAATAAAAAAAAGAGTTGGGGGCGTGGTCATACCCGTTTCCTTCTGGGGAAAGAATTCTTGCGTAGGGGTTTTGGGGGGTTACTTACCCTGCGGCCCTGGTTGCCCTTGGCTCCCGGGTCTCCCTTGGGCCCCTGCAGGCCGTCCTCGCCCTGAAGGCAGCAGAAGACAGGCGGTGAGGCTCCGCCCACCAGCAGCAAGATAAACAGCAACGCCGCTATCTCTGACACGCTTCTCAAGTATGTGCAACAGAAACATCCCCCACTCTGCAACTGCTGAGGCCCCGCCAGGGCAGACAGGCGGGCGGGCGGGTGGCCACGCCCCCTGGATGACATCACACTCCCTAGACAAGGAGGTGGTCCTACTCACCAGCAGGCCGGGGTATCCGGGGAAACCAGGATCGCCCTGCAACACGAGGAGAGGAGCAGTCAGAGCGGAGGCGGCCAGCTGATCTCCCAGCATGCACTGCTGCTGACCTCAGTTAGCCTAGCGCGGGCAGCGCTCTCATCTACTAGAGTAGACGTGTTTAGTCATCCAAATGCCGAGTCATGCTAACGCAGCCGTTTAAGGCCCAGCGACTCTTCCTGAACAGGCTATTCTCCATGTGCTAATTTTAGCATTTAGCATTGAAGCATTAGCTTCGCAAAAACTTGTGGGAAAAAGACAAATAATTTCAGATCCTCTGTAACTTTTCTGTAACATTTCCATCAGAAAAGAAAACAGTCATTACAATTCGTGTTATTTTCTGCAAACGACAAGCTAACCTTAGCATTAGCATATGAAATGAGCTCGGGTCAGCGTTAGCGCCCCCCTTGCCGAGCTGTACTTCTATGTTTAAAGTTGGAATATTGACTGATGGACGTCAACACTGACGGGCGCTTCAGGTTGTTTGCCTACCTTGACACCTTTGGGTCCTTGGGGTCCGTAGCCGTCTCTGCCATCCTGACCCTGGAAGCCAGCAGGAAGCTCAGCACACACACCTTGATGACACCAACAACACGGCAGTGACGTGTGCACAACGTTACCGGCATGCCGAATGGTCCTTGAGAGCCTGGAGCTCCTCGCCCGCCCGGCTCTCCTGGTTGGCCCTTCAGGAGGCGACAACGGACACGATTGGCTCGGACAAATCATCCTCCGCCCCACCGGATTTATTCTACTTCCTGTTTCCAGAGGTTCTTCCCTTATCTGATTGGATGCCATGTGGTGACGATATCACATACCTTCTGTCCGTTGGAGCCTCGCCGCCCGTTGGTTCCTGGAGGACCAGTCAGTCCCGGCGGCCCCTGCAGGTGGAGGCAACAGAGTTAGAGCTGGTTGGATCCCAGCATCCTTCACATCATTGCCATGAAAACACAGCAGCAGCAGCAGGCGACGACGTAGAGCGGAAAGTCATGAGAGCAGCTGGAAGGTTTCCCGGAGGAGAAGAAGAAGAAGAAGCATCTCTTCATCTTCAGTTCCTGACAGGGCCGAGACCTTCGTCCAGATTTTATCTCAAGGAAAAGGTGGGAGGCGATCCAGGATGACTTATTGTACGTTGCAGCGTCGTAAGTCATCGGGATCCGGCTCGAACCAGAACTGAGTAGGTGGCCTGGAGACGTGGCCGTGATGTCATCGACCTCGGCAGCCAATGACTGATCGCTGTGATCACAGCCAATAAAAACTACTTTTTCACAAGAGAGAGATTTTCTCAGGGAGTCGCGCAAACACACACACACGCACGCACGCACGCACACACACAACACGACTTCCTGCTTTACTTTTTTACTTGTGCCACGCAGCTCCGCGATTGGATAAAAAAAAATGTGGAGCAAAAAAACTACTTCTGTCTTCTGGTGGATGGCTGCAGTCTCAATCAAACTCCTGTGTGTGTGTGTGTGTGTGTGTGTGTGTGTGTGTGTGTGTGTGTGTGTGTCAGACTGAGTGATGAGGCTCCACTGGGGTGTTTTTCCAGAGATTCACCGAGCAAATCCAACAAAAACCTTCCAACTCTTTGGATATTTGTGATTTTAATAACGTGTCAGAGACAGGAAGTGGAGGGACTGGAGCAGACTAAACCGTCAGCGCTTCACCCGAGGGGAACGGTCGGGGGTGTCTTGAATGTCTTGAACCTACCTGAGATCCTGGAAGACCGTTCATCCCCGGGGGGCCCAGTGCACCTCTGACCCCTCGACCGCCCTGCAGGGGGAGCACACGAGCCGTGAGCAGGGAGGGAGGACTCGGCCCACCTGGGCTGACCCCCAGGGTCACAACTCACCTGTGGACCTGAAGCACCGAGGACCCCTGGGAGCCCTGGAGACCCTTCTGGACCTGGGCTGCCCTGGACACACACAAAGACACGCACACACACACACACACACACACATGGCTTAGTGGTGTTGCGTAGCTGCCCAGGTGTTGTGTCTCTCTTGGAGTCGCCGTCCTACCTTCGGGCCCGGCGATCCTCGTCTCCCGTCTGGACCCTGAACACCACAAACATCAGAACCTTCAGAGATTTACGTCTTCGCTGCATCCAATCAGACGCTGTGTAGTTTAGTCTAAAGATGTTTACGTGCTCCCCAAACGTCTTCAATTTTTACCGGGTTTCCGTTTTCTCCGTTCACGCCGGGTCGTCCATCCGGTCCTGGCGGCCCCTGCGGTCAAGGGTCAAAGGCCAAGGGTCAGCTGACATGTTGTCACAGTGACAAAGAGAATAACTGCGTCAGTCAGTTTTACCGGTAATCCTGGGTTGCCGGTCTCCCCCTTGGGTCCTGCAACCGGGTTCTCGGTGCCGGGTTCTCCCTGTGGGTGAAAACAGAGCCTGAGCTCAGAACAGCTGCTCCACCGCTCCGAAGCGTCCAGCTGTTCAGGTCCTTGAACCAGCGGGGCCGAGGCCTCGTGCGTCTGGTTCTGGTTCCAGAAGAACTGGTCTGACTGAGCAGCTGCAAACTCTGACTGGTCGATGTGTGATGTCACACGTTGCTTTAAACAGTGTCTCCTTGGGAGGATGTCTAATGAGGCCGTGCACCTGTGAGAGGAGAACCGAGCTCGCTCAGAACCAACAGGAAGTCCCCAACAGAAGCAGTCTGAGAGCCAATGACCTCTGAATACGCCTCACTCTGTTTTGGTTCCAGACTGAAATATTTGATCCATGTGTGAGTCTGTTGGCTCTGGTCCACAGCTCAGCTCAACCTCCAGCCATTTTAAATAGAAAAATGACTCCGCAGAAATTCAGCAGAATTGCACAATCAACAACTTGGTTCGTGGTTTATCTCCAGTCCAACGCTGAGCTTCTCCAAGTTCTGGTCCTGGTCCTGGTCCTGCCTCCTGGTCTGGCTCTGGGTCCAGGTCAGGATCTTCTTCTGCTGCTGGACCACCTGCTGCTCCTCCAGGTTGTTTCAGGGATGAATTGGGAAAAGAGTCAACTTGAGCTCCGTCACTCACCGGATCTCCTCGCAGTCCTCGCTGTCCTTTAGGCCCAACCTCCCCTCTGATTCCCGGGGTGCCCTGGGGACAGCACAGTGATGAGGCTGCCGGTGAAACGGCCACAGGTCAAAGGTCAAGTGCCACAGAGAGGTGAGAGTGTGAGGATGATTACGGGATTCCCGGGGTGTCCTCTCGCTGCTCGACTCCCATCATGTCCGGTTTCGCCCTGCAAACGGACGGACGGACGGACGGCCAAATTTCAAAACAAAGGTCACGACCTCGACGGGAAGGTGAGGTGCATGGCGTCGCGCTGAAGGTCGTCCTACCTGCTCTCCGTCCACTCCGTCCAGGCCGTCCTCGCCTTCCTCGCCCTGCAACAAACCGTCCCAGGGTCACCGCAGGTCACATGACCAAACTCCACCCCACCCCGCCCCAAAAAACCAACTCCTGGCAGAGTCACTCACCCTGTTGCCACGGAGACCTCTGGATCCCTGCCGACACACACCAGTGACGCATCAATAACAACACCTGAGAATCATCAGCATCAGTAATGAGCGGGCGGTGCCAAGTCCTACCTTCAGACCTCGGAGCCCGGAGCAGCCCTGGATGCCCTGGGGTCCGCTGGGTCCGGGTAGACCACGATCGCCCTGCAAGAAGCACAGTGAGTGCACGCGGTGGAGGTGGAGCCACCTGCTGGTTGGCTGCAAGTGCCCAAACATAGCTTCTAAAAAAAAAAACCTCTAAACTTTGAACCGCCAACCTCTCGGTCATTGGACAACCCGCTCTAACCTCCTGAGCCACAGTCGCCCCCACAGGTGGTGGAGTTGAAGGGCTCAGAGTGGAGAGAACGTTCTGATTGGCTGCTGATGGGGGGGCGTCTACACTCGACAGTCAAAGTATCGAAGCTCCTTCAGTCGTCTTATGCAGCCAATGAATGAGTGAGTGGGCGAACGAGTGGATGAGTGACAGGTGAGTGAGTGAATGAGTGAGTGGGAGGGAGGGGCTACTCACGGCCATGCCCTCGTCTCCGGGGAAGCCTGGGTAACCCTTCTGTCCGGGCACGCCCTGTTTTCAGGAAACACAAAAAACACAATCAGACACTCACAAGGTACCACAGGGCAACTCTGGGCAAGGGGTCAGAGGTCACAGGGCTAAAAAACAGAGGAGGCTACATCTATCTCTCTCCTCAGCCTCAAGGGCGGCCCACAACCACAGTCCGGAGACCAGATTCCACCTGGTGTGTGTGTGTGTGTGTGTGTGTGTGTGTGTGTGTTCCAGTCACCTTCAGCCCCCCGGGGCCCCTGGAGCCGCGGACCCCCTCGTGTCCTGAACACTTGCAGGTGATGTTGCAGCACTCGCGGTCGGACACAGCGTCCTGAGGAGGGGACACACAATCTGGATTAACAGCAATAAAACACACCGTTCCTGCTCCAGGAACATGGAGCTGGAATTCCTGAAATTCCAAATCCCTCAGTGCGAAAAGCCTGAACCCAGAAACTGTGACTTCTTGTCTTGTTGTTAACGGAACCATTGCCAGAAACTCTCGACTCTCACAATCTGTTTGAGGATGTTGCCGCCGAGACTTGGCATCCCGATGCTGAGCGGAAGCTTGTAGCCGAACCCTCGGCCGAACTCCACCATCTGCAGCTGGCTCGGCTCACGGGCCCCATCCAGGGCGACGGTCAGCAGAGCACTGACCCCTGCAGGAAAACACACACACACAAAACGCACCGGTAAATTAGGCTACTGAGCCACGGGATCGAGACTGAATTCTAAATAGGAGAGACGCGCTTTGCGTTTTCTCACCAGACTGACGCAGCCGGTCCGATTCCTCCTCCAATCTCATCACGTCTTCGTCAAGTCCGTCTGAGAAGATCACCAGAACCTGTTGGGACGAGGAACCGCTGGCGTTAATCCAGTGCAGTTCACCCAGAACCGGCCGCAACAGCCTCAAGTGGCTCTTCTTCTAAAACGTTGCCTGTTGCAAATACGAGTGGTCCTCAGAGGGTCTCCTGAGAAGGTAGACTGAAGAAATGCTGAATTGTTTACATTTAAGTGACATTCTTGTTTAACATACAAATGTAGTTTGCAAAGCAATTGGTTAGCGTTTAGATCATGAAGATGGAGAATAGATACCTTCACGCCAGCTCCGGACTGGGCCCTGAACTTCTCCTCAAAGGATTTCAGCATTGCAGTGTTGAAGTAGGTGGGCTCTCTGACAGTGGTGGTCATGACCTTCGTGACCACCTCCTGGCTGTGCGCTTCAAAATTGAAGTCGTACATGGTGTCTCCATTACGACTCACCACCCTGTAGGAAATGTTGGGTTTGAAGACCTCGTCTCCAAAGCAGCACAGGCCTTTCACTGTGGAGATGTCGCGGACAATGTCTGGGAGGAGATCCCGGAGTCTGGCGTGGCCGCTGACCAACGTCTCGCCGATGGCTCCGCTTCGTCTGGAAATGTCGAATCCCACCGCAATGTCGATGCTGCATCCTGGAGCAAAAGGAACCATTTTAACACACACAACAGGGGTACGCAGGTGAAGATGTGGAACAAAGAGAAGATCCATGTGTTTGTCTAACCTGGTGAAATTTGGGGCTCAGGCTTGGACTTGCATATTGTGTCGACGACCTTTAGCTTGATTTCCTTCAAGTCGTCAAAGTTCTGCACAGTGAACATCCTCTTCGGAGTGCCGGCTATCTGGAGGAGCTCCAGGATATGGATGTCTCCGATGCCGATGACAAACACCTCCACTCCCATGCTCCTCAGAATGTGGGCTTCCTCCTCCACCGCATCATCAGATTTGCCATCTGTGATCAGCACCAGATTCTGGGAGATACCTTCGGCCTTGCGACCTCCATGAGCTGCCGCAAAATATTTGCGTATGGATTTCAGGGCCAGTCCGATGTTGGTGCCGCCTTTTCGCTGATCCAAACCCTGAATGAGGCTGACAATGGCCTCCCTGTCGAAGTACTCATTGAGGAAGAACTTGTGCTCGGGGTTAACGCTAAACTTGGCGAGTCCAACCCGCACAAAGTCTTTGGCCACGTTGAAGCTGTTGACGAGGTCTACGGTGAAATTCTTCATGGTCATGTAGTCATTTGGGTTTCGTTCACCAATGCTGCCAGACTCATCGAGGAGGAAGACCAGGTCGGCCTTCTGCTTTTCACAAACTGCAAAAATCAAAGAAAAGTATCAGTGATGTCACTTTGACCTGGACTTTCTCCAGCCTCAGTCATCTCTGGGTTTACTTGGGTTTATTGTTCTCTGACACAATCATAAAGTGTGACATTAGGATATGGAGCGCACTCCTATTCAGTGGCTGATGATCCATCAGAAATGACCTGACCCAGCACCACAAACAACAATCCACTGTTCTGCTCTGCTCAGTGTTGCACTCCTCTAGACATTTTTGAAGGATTCTGCTCGAATACATCCAACATCTGCTGACAGAAACTATTCTCTATTTGTGATTTTGGCTAAAATGGTAAATGGACTGCACTTATATAGCATCTTCACAGTACCCCAAAGCACTTTGCAAAGGCCTCTCATTCACCCATTCACACACAAAGTCCAGCTAGTCATTGGTGACTGTCTAAACCTCCATCTTTCGTGAAATGGGAGAGCATTAGTGGCATCAACATCTGGAGAGCTCGGCAACAAACCTGGTTTGGTGTCGACGCAGAGGACGTCTGAAATGTTCCTGTGCAGATGGTCCAAGGCGTTGAAGTTGTCGACGAAGAAAACTTTAGACTCGTCACCGCCGGCGATCAGCTTCAGCTCGTCCTTGTCGGCTTCCAGAATTCCAATTGAAAAGACACTGATTGCATTGTCACGCAGTGCTTTTGCTGCCCTGGGCAGGTCAGCTGGGGTGGTAGCTTCACCATCTGTGATCAGCATCAGAATCTGGGGCACCCCGAGAGTGACACGACCCCCATTTATCTCGTTAAAGAATGGTAAAGAATATTCCAGAGCCCTTGCAGTCTCTGTGTTTCCGTTTGGTTTAATCAGTGATCTAATGGCCTGAAGAATCTCTGTCTTTGAGTTGTATTTGTCCAAAGCAAAAATCATCCTGGGGTCGTCAGTGTAGATAATGAACCCGAAGCGAGTGAGGTCCTTTCCCACTGTGGTTTTGTTTACGATGGCTTCCATGAACTTGATCATGCTCGCCCATGCTCCTGGGATTTTGTCGATACTTGTGGATGCGTCCACTAAGAAAATGATGTCAGCTCTCTCCGTGTTTTTGCAATCTGGTTGGAAGGGAAGAGGAGCAATGAGCAGCAAGCACTTGAAAAACATCATAAAACTCAACTGGATGGGACTGAGTCCTCCTACCTCTCTTGGGGTCACAGATATCCAAGGACACCTTGCTCTCCAAGTCTTTCAGGCCGTCAAAGTTCCTCTCGGTGAACATCCTGTCTGGCGAGCCGCTGATTTCCAGCAGCTGGGTGCTGTTGGCATCCTCCACCCCGATGGCATAGACCAGCACACCTTTGTTCCTCAATTTCAGCGCTGGGATCTTAACCTGGTCCTGGGACTCACCGTCTGTTATTACCACCAACCTCCTCGTCACGTCAGGACGCCCCCCCCTGTCTGCATCGAAGTATTGGGACACCTCGTCGATGGCCATCCCAGTGAGTGTGCCTCCACCGATCTGCTGCAAGTTGTCGATGGCACGGATCATATCGTCCTTGGTGTAGTGGGCGTTGAGGCGGAACTCCATCTGTCGGCTCGTGCTGTACTGCATGACGCCAATGTGGACCTCATTCTGGCCGACAGCAGACTTACCAACCACTGCTTTCATAAAGTCTTTCATTTTGTGGTAGTCTGGTTGCTCTATGCTCCCAGAGCTGTCAATCAGGAAGAGGAGGTCGCCTCGCTGGTCTTTGCAAACTATGAAGAGAAGCGCAAAGAGTCAGTGTGGAGCTCCTTCTGTCTCGGGAAACCCACTTTTGAGTCCTTTAAGTTGTGGATCACAGGCCGCAGACTTGAACCTCACATTTGGACAAATTGTTAACAGCCCAAAGTGGCGTCAGTCTGTGGGCGCCATTTTTGAGATGCCAACAGCCGAGACCAAAAAACAAAACCATGGCTAAGAGATGATCTGAGATGTTGACTTTTGGAACCACTCTCATCCGCCCCCTGCCAGCTAGCAAGATTTACATACATATTTCAAAGGGCTGACTGTTGCGGCTAACTCAAACAAACATTGTCAAGACGCGTAAGAATGGGCATCTATCTTGCATCTTGCCTTACCGTCTTCGGAGCAGATATCGATGATGATTTCATCCTTAATGGGCCTGAGGGCATCAAAATCGTTGACGAAGAAGGTCCTCTTTTTGCTGCCGGCAATGTCGTTGAGCTCGGCCTCGTCCGCGTTCTTCACCCCGATGGCGTAGATGTTTACGCCCTGATCCCTCAGCTTCGTCGCCGGAGCTTTGACCTGGTCGGAGGACTTCCCGTCCGTGATGACTACCAGAAACTCACGGGCTTTCCCGCCGCGGCTGGCCGCCGCCCTGTCAAAGTACTTAGACATGAAGTCAAGGGCTTTCCCCGTCTCGGTCCCGCCCCCAATCTGTCTGATGTCCAAAACGGCTTTTTCCAACGACTTAGCGTCTGTGTGGACTGTGAGGTCGAATTCCATTATTGGGTCGTCAGCGTATTTTGCAACCCCGATTCGGATGTGGTGTGGGCCGATGCGGAAGGTGCTCAGGAACTCAATGATGAACTTCTTCATGTCATAAAAGTCGGAGGGATAGATACTCCCAGAGTGATCAATCAGGAAGAAGATGTCGGCTTCATCCGTCTGGGCACAGCCTGGAAAAAAACAACAACAAAGTAAATCATCAATCGTTGATCGTACTCACGGAACTTCTTCGATTCTAAACTCGCTTCAACTCTATTTAATCAAACCATCAAGTGTAGCAAGGGTTAAAATGAGGAAACTGCTTTTGCAATCTTGAAGATGTTTGGCCTCTCATTCGAAGGGCTTCTCCACTTCTGATATCTTTAATATAGCAAAACCATTCCAGAGGCCTCAACGTAAACCTTCTACACCAGAGTTGGGAAGTAGCAAAAGACACCAAGTATAAATACTCAGAATTTCTGCTTCTGCGGTTGACAGTGAAAACCAGCCGGTTCACCTGCTTTGGAGTCGCTGTCGCTGACGGACACGGCCCGCTGTATGATTTTCTGGCACAGGATCCTCTGCAAGCTCATCTCCAGGGTCTTCAGCTTCGAGAAGCTGTCCACAATAAATGTGTGCTTGTCGGTGGGGTGAGACGCCAGCTGCCTCAGCTCACCCTTGTCTGCGTCTTTCACCCCAACCGCATAGACGGTCACCCCCGCCCGTCGCAGGTCAGCCGCCGCTGTGCTCACGTTGTCTTGGGACTTTCCATCTGTGATCACCACCGCCACCTGCTGGACAGCTCTGTCTTTCCGACTTCCATTTTGGCTGATGAAGAGCTTTTGCCGCGCGTAGTCCAGGGCCAGGCCTGTGTTTGTCCCGCCGCCTTTGTAGGGCAGGATGTTGATGAAACTCAACAGCTCGCTCTTGTCGTCAAAGGTGTTCAGGTAAACTTGTGACCGTGGCTCGTCATTGTAGGTCACGATACCGACCCGCACTCTGTTCGTTCCGATCTCCATCCCGTTGACTAGTGAGTGCAGGAAGCTGCGCACCAGCAGGAAGTTTGGAGTCCCGATGCTTCCTGACTCGTCCACGATGAACACAATGTCAGCCACATTGGCTCCTTTGCATTCTGGAGCAGAGGTACAAGATGGTAAAAGTAAGTGAACTATTTCAAAACTATTACTGATTAGAGTTTGGTTGTGCTACAGTTAAAAATGAAAAAATAACTATCGCACTGAGAGTAGCAAAGCTGCTCATCAAGATCTCTGACCTCTGGTCAGTTCAGTCCATATTATTCTGACCCAACTTACTCTTTTTCTCCAAATGATCAATAAATGCATCATTTCATTAATAGCAAAAAAATACAGTTTTACTTTTTCACCAGTACATGCCAGAACCTGCATTTTCTTACTTTTACTCGAGTTACGGAGGTGAATCACTACTTTTACTTATCAATGCTTTTACCACAAGTGTCCGAACTAAGTACAAATATGAATGATTGGAAGACACAATTCACTTTAAAATGTGTACTGAAGTGCAGAGAATGTAAGTAAGGAACAAAGAACGTAAAAAAAAAAAAAAAAAGAAAATCTTACCACTGTTCGCTTCTTTTTGGAACTCCTGTTTTTCAAAGATGGGCCTGAGGATCTGCACAGCGTTGGTAATGGATGGGTACCACTGACCCTGCGAGGCTACCGTATTCATCCTCTGCAACGAAGCGCCAACACCCATCCCGATCACTGTCACGCCGGTCGACTTGATGCGACGCGCCTCCCTCTGGACGTAAATCATCAGACTCTTTGCCGCTGAAGATGATCAAGTACTGCCGGTAGCCCTGGTCCGCCCGGCCTCCCGCCTCACTGGTGAAGAAATAGTTGGAGGCGTGCTGCAGCGCAGAGCCCAGGTTCCGAGGTTCGGTGGTCGGAATTCGGCGATGGCGGACACGCTTCATGGCGGCCTGGATGTCCCCTTTGCTCTGGAAGGTGGTGAGGTTGAACTCTGACTTGACGTCCCTCCCGTACTGGGCCAAGCCGACATGGTGGGCGTTAGCCGCAATATTCATCTGGTTGATCAGTCGGGTGACGACGCTCCGGACCTGCTGGAACTCTTGCGCGGAGACGCCACTGTCCACCAAGAAGAAAATGTCGGCAAACTTCTCTGCCAGCGCTAAAAGGAAAGCAGAAGAAAACACGGAATCAGTCTATTGCTGCGATAGATTGCTTTCACACCAAGTTCTCTCCTTCTTCTTCTTGTGCTATTGTTGTGTGTTGTTGGAGTCTTGGAGGCAGTCATTCCCAAATCTCTCTCTTAACAAGCCCAAGTTTCCAAGAATTGGATCGTCGTTAATGTGGAACACATGGACTGAGGCAATTAAACCCCCGTGGCCCAGTGCCCACTGTAGAATAACTGTTATAAAAGTCTGTTGTGAAGCATATCTTGGCCATTGGCGCTGCTGTAAATAATCCCCTTACAGACTCCAAAACTTTCACAACTCAAAATGCTTTCAACTGTGAGATTAACGTCTTACATTGGCAACAACTATTCTCTGCAAATTTTGTAGGGTGGTGATGCTAATCCCACAGGATTGTCGTTAGTATGATAAATGTAACTGGAAGTGTGAACAATTTATCGCACACTGTCGACTGCTGACTCCTGTTTGTTTGGAGAGAACAACGTGTGTCGCCTGTAGCACCTTTAGGTTTAGCTTGGGTCTGGGCTGACTAATCTACCTGACAGTCACATGACTGACCAATTTTCAAATCTTGACTTTTGTGATGTATATTGTGTTGACGAAGTTTCCCGACATTATGATTGTCCATTAAGCACACAAGGGAGAATCTCTCGCACAATAAATGTCCACAAACAGAAAAATATGGACACTAGAAGGTGCTAGATGGTGCTGGAAGGCACTGGAAGATGCTAGAATATGCTAGAATGGTGCTACAAGACGCCAGAATGTGCTGGAAGGCACTGGAAGATGCTAGACGATGCTAAAAAGACGCTACTCCTGAAACACGTTTCCTCTGAAAAAACGAAAGCTAAATTGGCCTGGTTCCACAATGACTGCACACTTTCAGTAACACTATTTTCTGCTGGAATGCTTTGCTCCTTTGCCTCTGCTGCCCCCTCCTCCCAAAGAGATGACTTTACTGTCTCAGAGTGTATTATTGCCCATCATGCTCTCCAGTTACCTTGACCCTGGTCCTCTATGGAGGTGCACACAAGGGGCAGCAGAGTGTTCGTCAGGCCACTCAGCGCTTGGAAGTTGTCAATGGTCAAGCGGAAGCGGTCCAGAGGGCGGTTGGCAATGGACTCCAGCTCCTTCAGGTTGGCCCTGCCCACACCGATGGCGAAAACAATGATGCCCTGTTGTCTCAGGCTCTGTGCTGGCACCTTGACATCATCAGCAGAGTCGCCATCTGTGAGGACCACAACGATCTGAGGCACTCGTTCGCCCGCTCGGCTGCCTGCCTCTTCAGTGAAGAACTCTGTTCGGGTGAAGTTTATGGCTTTGCCCGTCTCAGTGCCCCCCGTCCGGTAAGGAAACCTGTTCAGCTCAGCCAACAGGGACGTCTTGTCCATGTGGTCTTTGAGCAGGAACTCCCGGTGTGGCTCGTCGCTGTACTGTGCCAAGCCCACCCGGACTTTGTCGGAGCCGATGTCAAGGCCGGAGACGATGCTCCGGAGGAACTGCCGGACCTCCCCAAAGTTCTCCATGCCAATGCTGGTGGAGCCATCGACCAGGAAGACCACGTCCGCCTTGGTGGCTTTGACACATTCTAGACAGGAGGGGAGGGAAAAAACAAAATCAGCATTTGAAGCAGCATTAATTGTCAGGAACTAGAGCAAAACAAACTACTCTGCAATCTTGAGGGTCTGGTGGAGGTCCAGAGGAAACTCTGAGAGGATCAAAAAACATCTTAGACACAAACCAGTAAGTAAACTTGCTGTACACCTGGGTGGGCGGTCATGAGACCACTGACCACAGTACCTTGACGGAGCTGCTGGACTTGTCGCTTAGCTTCCTCCACGGTGGTACACAGTGTTTGGATGATGTTCTGAGAAATGCCTTGTAGAGCTGCAAAGTCCGACACACTGTAGACGTGCTGACTGTGCGGCTCGTTGGCAATCTCTTTCAGCTGTTCCACATCTGCGTCTTTGATGCCGATGGCGTACAAGACGATGCCCTTCCGCCTCAGGCGCAGGGCATGAGAGTCCACGTCGTCCTGGGACTTGCCGTCGGTGATCACCACGGCGATCTGCGGGACGTTCTGCCTGGCTCGGCTACCCGCCGCCTCCACAAAGTGCTGCTGGAGCAAGAAGTCCAGGCCTTGGCCCGTATGGGTGCCTCCACCCATATACGGCAGCGTGCTGATGTACCGGAGGATGGCGTCCTTGTTCTGGTGGGTGTTGAGCCGGAACTCGGTGCGCGGCGTGGTACTGTACTGGGCCAGGCCGATGCGGACGTGCTCAGGCCCAATGTCAAAACTGTTGACCAGCGTGTAGAGGAAGCGACGGATCTGCTCAAAGTTCTCAGTGCCGATGCTCCACGAGCCGTCCACCATGAAGACAATGTCGGCCACGGCCTCTTGGGTGCAGACTGGGGGAGGGAGGAGGGGACTTTCAGACGAGTGGTCAGAGGGCGTGGCTGGCGGTGGGAAGCGGTGGTCTGCTGCTGCTGGTTTGTGAAGCTTGTGGTGGACAGCAACAAGGATCTACAGTACAAACACTCGCTCTAGACGGACATGCGGGTGCAAGTCAAGCAAGTGAAGTGCGCCAAGTGGTGCGGCTGGGAAGCGTGTTGGCGGTGCAAGCAGCAGAAGGATGCAGCCCTTTGCAAGTGATTCCTCCATCAACGACAAGGTCTGCCGGAGACGTCTCGCCCTGCTTCTTGGCGAAGGACTACTCTACTCAGGGGCGCTTAGTCAGTTGTCACCAACTTCCGACAAGCACGAGGGAAGCAAAGTGGCGCGACCCCGCTGCTAGGAGGAGCAACCGCAAAGTGTGGAAGAGTAAAGTTGGAGCAACTGGACTGGT
Source organism: Thamnaconus septentrionalis (assembly GCA_009823395.1). Lineage (NCBI taxonomy): Eukaryota > Metazoa > Chordata > Actinopteri > Tetraodontiformes > Monacanthidae > Thamnaconus > Thamnaconus septentrionalis. The sequence goes on along the minus strand of CM020511.1, from coordinate 870,763 downwards.
GTTTGCTTTCAAAAACCAGTCCAGTTGCCTTGCCGTCACCCTTCGACCCAGCCTGGACTTCTCTGATGAAGACCAAGAGTTTTCCTCCAGTTAAAAGAATAAACAACATGATTGGTGTGGTCATTGGAGGCGAGGCCCACACCAGCGTCCTGGGCGGGAAGACACCTCGGCCACATCATGTTAACGACTTTATCGCTACTTTATTGGTTACTTTATGACCTCATCCGAACCCACCTTGGTTTGCCGGCTGGCTGTGGGAAAGATTTTTTTTTACGAGCCGAAGGGTCAGAGGTCAAACTTTACTAGCGGACACGAGTGCCAGTGGTGGATGAGTTAACTTGTTGGTGTGAAGAGCAGCAAAACACGACGGTGCACAGTGTTAGTGAGGGAACTTCACAAAGAATTTTAATGGAAAACAGACAAATCTCATCCATATGCTCATGGTGTGTATGCGTTCGTGTGTGTGTGTGTGTGTGTGTGTGTGTGCGCGTGGGGGGGGGTTTTGGGAATGATGTAATGTATAGCACTGTGCTGTAATCGCTCCCACCTGTCCTCTGAGCGCTGCAGCCGGTGAAGCACGCAGCCGCCGTCGCCAGGACGAGGCCAAGCAGGAAGCTCCGCCCCCTCGCCATGCTTGCAACTCTCCTCGGGTTTCTGTCGCCCTGCAAACACAAAGAGACCCACCAGGAAATGGTGAGGAGATCTGTTTCACATCTGGAGAGACGGCAGGAACGGGAGGGGCTCCCAGCAGAGTTCCCAAGAATATTGTCCCAAACCACAACAACAACAACAAGCGCACAAACGTGGCAAAATGCTGCACGTTGTACAACTGTAGGCGGGGTTTCGCCGCCACCCACTGCCACTCCTGCAGCCATGACAATGAGAGAAGACGACGTCACCAGCAGGTCAGTGGTGAACAGCGCCAGCAGGTGGAGGTGAGGTGGCGGTGCTGTCTGGCCACAAACACAGGAGAACTGCAACTCATTTTGACTGGTAGCTTTTCAAAGCAGTTCCCTGGAAAACACGCTGTGGAGGAGCAGGAGGAGGAGGTGGAGATGATGATGCTCCTTGTCGAGCTCCTCCTCCACACTGACAGGAGAACCATCGCCAGAGGTTCCTCCAGGGTCTCTGCAGCTGGTCTCACTGTGTTTGTGCAGATTTACCGTCTCCTCCTCAGTCTGGAGTTGATCCCTGAAATCTCCTCACGTCTCCGGCCTTCCAGAGGCAGCTCCGTCTTCACCTCCTGATCCTCCAGCAGCAGCTCCCAGCCTCTTTAGCCCTCTGTTTGCAGCCTCCTGCTGCCAACGACGCCCCGTTGGGCCTTCCAACACCTTTTAAGGGAGTCGCAAACGGGGCGGAGCCACAGCTGTGTTGGCGGTGCGGCCGCTAACCTAACCCGGTAGTATTGGCAGCGAGACCCTTTGTGACATCACAGAGGCGCTGGTGGCATCCAGAGTGTGAAAGCCATACGTGTTGCTGGCCCCTCCCCCCTCGCTGCAGCCACCAACCCCATAAACGGGCTTCAGCCGTGCGTGTCATGAGCTGGAGAACAAACCGGCTCCGACCGGATTCGCACGTCCACTTGTGTTTACGCCATGTGAAACACTTCTGACACGCGTGTTTGTGTGAAGGAGTCGGAGCGGCCGCTTCAACATCTCCACACGTCAAACAACCGGGACCTCCCGTGTTTGGAGCGCCGGGTCAACTGGAGGTTCTGAGGTTCTGAAGACCCGACCTACCAGCTGGGACGGTTTCACTTCATACCTTCCTCCACATGAACACGAGGTCAAATATGAACCTCCAAAAAAAGGTTCAATTTCCTCCTGCTGTTCTTCTTCATTGTTACTTATTTTATTTGTGATTATTTTATGATTATTTTCTTCAAAGTAATTTGTGTTGCCTGATATTTTGTTGTCACTTTGGATGTATTATTCAATACTGTTCTTGAGTGACTACGTTGCAATGCATGAAATGTTTTATGTTGCTGTTTTTAAAAAAAATAATAATAATAATTGTGTTAAAAAAATATATATATTATTTAAGACTTTCCACTGCTAATGTCTTGACAAATGGGGATTCAATAAATGAATAAACCAATGAAGCCAACCTGTAGCTCTGCCTGCTCCTACTCATTGGCCAGATCACCCTCCAATCAGCCAAAAGCTTTCCAGGTTTGGACCTGAGGAGATCTGAGTTCCTGCAGGAGGAACCTGGAACCCCGGCTGAGGAAAGTCACGTCTGGTTCACCCTGGTGGCCAGGAGCAGTAAAGCTCAAAGGCACACCAGAAGGCAGACGCAGCAAAATAGCGACTCTGACCAGATGGTGGCTGGATGAGCCGACCGGGCTGGTGATTGGCCAGCTGACACACTGCTGACACAACCACTTTGGTCTTCATTGAAATGACCCTTCCGACACTGGCAAAATGATGGTGTTTCCATTGAACCAGAGTTCTGAAGGAACCACGGTTTGCAGTGGTTACACTGGAAGCAGGCCCTCAGTTCACTGGAAAAGCCGCCGTCGGCCTTCCAAACTTCTTCTCCAGCTGCCGTGACGGAGATCAAGACCTTCCTGCTGTCGATTCGTCGAGGAGTTCAACTCGGGATTAAATCTCCTCCGGGACTCATTCCCACAGACTGAGCGTCTCTGATCGGAGGAATCATCAAGTTAATCACCGTGTGTGAGCTGCCTGGAGCCCCTCCCTCCCCTTCCCGCCTCCAGTCACATGACCTGTCGTAAAACACACACACACACACACACACACACACACACAATCTGCTGCAGATCTTCAAACGGCTGCTGGACTGTGTGACCTCCAGGTAGGGGGCGTGGCTGAAGGCCAGCGTGCTGTTGGGACACATCAGGAATCTGGCTGCTGGGGTCTGGGGCCTCGGAGCCAGACCGGATCAGAACCAGAACCCCTCAACATCTGGCTGGCAGGTGTTTGCTGATCTGGAGGAAACCGACCAATCAGCTGATTTGACTGACCCCGCCTCCTCTCTCTCCCTCTCTCTCTCTCTCTCTCTCTCTCCACTTCCTCTTCTGTTCAGTCATCCCTTTGTTCTGGTCGGCCGAGTCCAATTCCTGAACAACTGGCGCTTCAAAGGGCGACCGGGTCGGGTTGTTTTCCTGGTGACGTGCCGCACTGTTACTGTTGTTGCTGTTGTGTATTGTTTCTGTGTGATGTTGTTGTTTTACTGCTTCCATTTAATTGGACCGTAAATGTTCATAAAGCCATTGGGTGGTTACAAAAAAACAGCTGTTGTGTAACCAGGAAAACCAGAAGGAATGTTTTTGGATTTACCGTCCATCTGGGGACCAGTCGACGGGGAAAAAGGCTTCTGAAAAACGGGCGAGAGGCCTTCAGATACCTCAGAATCCTTGGCAGCTGATTGGACGTCCCTCCTGTCGCATTAGGACGACAGCAGAGGATCGCACACTGCGGTTCTGGTTCTAATCCAAGTTCTAACTGGAGCCGCCGTTTGGCTCCTCCCACCTTCTCGGCCCCGCCCTCGCACCACACAACGGTTTGAAAATCCACATTTGTCTCTGGCATCGAGCGTCACCAACAACCAACCACCAGGGGGCACCACCAAGACACAGTCTCCGTTTCCCACGGCAGCTAGCATCGGTGGCTGACCTGCTGAGCTAACCTGTGTGAAGGCCTGAGGTCTGACCTAGCGGGTTGAGAGCTAATTAGCATTAGCAACTGTGTTGGTGTTTGTTAGGGAGAGAGAGGTTCGCTCGGTCGACTGACCCACACGTCGATGATGTCACCACCATGCGATGATGCCGGCCCTGCCTGGCGGCAGCGTTTAAATGCTAACATGTGTCGCTGGCCCCGCCCCCTGACCTCGGCCCCTCAGTGTTTACAGCAGACCCCCGGCCCCCGCCCCCCAGCTGTTTACGCTCCAGCTAATCTAAACGGAGCCTCAGACATGTGGAGTGGACCCGGTGTTTGGGGCGGCGCTGATGGAAAACAGTCACGGCCGCTCAGTTTCCACTCAGCCTCCATCAACTCCCACTCCGTCTCCGTCTGTGTGTCTGTGGAACGCTGGAGAGAAACAGGAAGTTGATTCTGGTATCATGGGCGACATGACGGGTCTCATGTTAACAGGTTGGAGCTGATGGAAACCATCATCTGCTCTCAGAACCAGACATGGAAGCAAGTAAAGCCCACTGGAAGCGTCAGCGAGGCTCCTCCTCCTCCTCCTCCTCCTCCTCCTCCTCCTCCTCCTCCTCCCGTTTGAAATTGCAGTTTGCTTCTAAGTGGAACAGCAACGTCTCTTCTCAGCAAGGCGTCTTTCAATCATTTTGCTGCTTTGCCAACTATTTTCAACCATTTTCAAAAAAAACAACTTTGCTTCAGAGTGAAACACGGCAGCAGCTAGAATCTTTACTGTTATTATTGTGTCATTACAATGTTGGCTGAGTCTCCACTGGTCTGGATCAAAAACCCCAGTCCGAGTCCGAGATCAGACCGAGACCTTAAAAAGCAGTCTGGAGACCAAGACCAACCTGGAGGTGAGCTGGAGGATCTCAGCAGCTCCTGCCACAGGTCTTGCCCTTCAGCTGCCTCCTGAGGCTGAGAAGAAGGTCTGAAGTCCCGGATCTGATCTGAACTGGTCAGAACTGGCCCGAACGGGCCGAGGGGCGGAGTTCCAGTCTGAGCTGGTCCAACAGCAGGAAATTCCTCATTATGGATTCTAGAAGAGCAGGAAAGCCGAGCGGAGGGAGAGCCCAGGAGGCTGCGAGGAGGTTCTGGAGATCAGGAACTGCTGCAGCTTCAGCCACATCCATCGCCACGAGCATGCAGCTGAGACCACGCCCCTCTCACCTGCTGCTGGAGCTGCCATGTGATCACATTAGACTAGATGAGATTAGATAGATGCTTCATTGATGTGGTTCCTACCCAATCAGCAGCAGCCTGGCCTGCTGTGACGAGGCATCTGTGGCTGCAAATACAAGGGGGCGGAGCCACTTCCTGTGCCCATCTTCCACCCAGCAGCAAACCGTAAACAGGAAGTAAACCATCAGTGAGTGTTTGTGTTGGCAAATCTCCACGTTTATGGGAGGCCTCGTCACATCTGCAGGCGGGGAGGTCACTGCCGTGGCTCCGCCCCCTCCATCCCCGCTGCACGAACCAGAGATGAGTGTCCTCATATGATTGTCTGCTGCCTCCACTGGCTGCTGATGATTCACTCAAACACACAGACCAAAAAAAGTCCTCCATTCCTGTCTGATTCCAGCACACACACACACACACACACACACACACACACACACACACACACACACAAGCAGCAGCAGATGTGTAGCGTAAACGCAGCTGACGGAGGTGAAGCTGCAGCTAATCCAGGAGAGATCAGAGCCGATAAACAGCCTCTATGTATGGCATTCGCCGCCTGCAGCTAAAAGTTAACATCTGCTGACCTTTGACCTTGGCATGCACTCATTAGCCTCTGACATCGACGAGAGCAGCTGCTCCCTTCACAAATCTTCACACCAGAGCCACTCGCTGCATTTCCATGACAGTTTTCCGCAAAATTAAGGCGATATTTCTTTTCGACAAAGTACAACTGCGAGAATTCCATTTGCTTGGATTTGTTTACGCTCTTTGAAAATGTTCATATGGCACTGGCGTAGAGATGTAACAGTATGTAAATTTCACATCACGGTTATTGTGACCAAAATGATCGCGATTATCATTCTTATCACGGTATTGTTGAAGTGTGTTAAAATGCTAAAATGCTAAAAGAAAAAAATGTATATATTTTTATGCACACACTGAAATCATTTAACCAAGTTTTATATTGAAAACACAAAAGACCAAGCAATTCCTCTAGGATTTTTTTATTTATTTATTTTTTTACATGTAATGCTGTTTTTTTGTTTGGAGTTCAGGTGAACATGGAGTCAGGTAAAGCAACTTTGAGGACGACTAGTTGGGGTTAGGGATACGATTGGGTGCAGGTTAAGGTAAGGGGAACGCACACCGACGAGTGAACAGATTTCAACACAGCACCGGGATCCGGCGCTACGACGGAGTCTATAACTTTAGCAGAGGAGCAGAAACGAACCAAACATCCATCTGCAGTATAATTATTGTGCGTCTGCCCCACTTCTGAAGCAGCGGCGGCGGCAATAAAAAAAAAAGTAGCTAGCGAAAGCTTGTGTTTCGGTACTTAGCTGCTGTACGTGCCGTGTGCAGAGACCTACAGCCGCGACTTGCTAATTGCACCGATATGTTGTACTTTTACCCGAGTAACGTTAGATAACAATTAAAATCTGATACGGTATAACTAACCGTACCGGTTTAGCATTTTACCGCTAATCGTTACACTGGGGTCAATTTGGGGGTTTCGACCCTGCAACGTCTCCACCTGGTGGTCACGGGTGCAAAAGTCTGTAACAACAGCAGACTACTGGTCCGTCCACACAAGTTGCTAATTTTTCCTTTTCACTGCGCTGAAAACAAGATTTAATGGCAGTCTTCAGTTACCTCGCAGCCAGCGGCACACTGCCACCTAGGGACCTGGCATGCACACTGCAGCTTTTACAGTCTTGTATTTCTATGGTGAACTTTTGTCGTATAAACAGCGCAGTGCTAATTGTTCAGACAGATTGCTTTAATGAAGCCTCAACAATCAACTCCGAGCTCAGGAAAGTGAAAATCACAACCAGACACGCCTAGCTCGCCCACGCAGCGCAGTGGGCGTGTCTGTCGAAAAAAACCTCGAACCTGCTGCAGGCTGACGGCACCGTTCACGAACATGAACTCCACCCACGCATGAAGCATCTCAGGAGACGGCACCACATGTGTGAAGCACACTTTGATACAGTCACGGCCAGACGGAGAGAGAGAGAGAGGGAGAGAGAGAGAGAGAGGGAGAGAGAGAGAGAGAGAGAGAGAGAGAGAGAGAGAGAGAGAGAGAGAGAGAGAGAGAGAGAGAGAGAGAGAGAGAGAGAGAGAGAGAGAGTAGAGGAGAGAGAGAGAGAGAGAGAGAGAGAGAGAGAGAGAGAGAGAGAGAGAGAGAGAGAGAGAGAGAGAGAGAGAGAGAGAGAGAGAGAGTAGGAGAGAGAGAGAGAGAGAGAGAGAGAGAGAGAGAGAGAGAGAGAGAGAGAGAGAGAGAGAGAGAGAGAGAGAGAGAGAGAGAGAGAGAGAGAGAGAGAGAGAGAGAGAGAGAGAGAGAGAGAGAGGAGAGAGAGAGAGAGAGAGAGAGAGAGAGAGAGAGAGGGAGAGAGAGAGAGAGAGAGAGAGAGAGGAGAGAGAGAGAGAGAGTAGAGAGAGAGAGAGAGAGAGAGAGAGGAGAGAGAGGGAAAGAAAGAGCAGCCAGCCGACAGGAAGCCAAGAGTTTAAAGACGGAGGAGCAGGATTTTAACACACAAGAAGTACAGTACCACTAGGGGTCACTCGAGGTCAGAATTCCTCACCAAAGTTGTTGGGACGGTATTGAAAAAAATGAAATAACCACAATTAACCAGATTTCTCTGTTTCTCCCACACACACACACACACACACACACACACACACACACACACACACACACACACACACACACACACACACACAGCCTGCAGGGCCTCGACTGACAGGACGAGCTGCAGACTCTCACAGGTGTCAAAGGTCACGTTAACCAGTGGAGAGACGAGTGTGAACAAGAGAAAACACAACCAGCAGCAGCAGCAGCACGACACATCCTCCATCCAGGCACACACACACACACACACACACACACACACACACACACACACACACACACACACACACACACACAGATGAAAACTTTTGTCATGCACATCATCAGGACTGAACACGGCGTGATGGACGTGAGTGGCGAGGAGGCGTGTCCTCCGCTCTACCTGAGCTCCAGATGAGTCTCTGCGTCTCCTCGGACCTTCTGCAGCACCTGGACGGAGACGCTCGCTGGTCGGGGGCCGCCGTCAGTGAGTCCACTCCCTGTGCACGCCGAGCCCTGGACTCACACAGCCATTTAGGGAGGTGCAGGCAGAGCCCAGGAGGCCACGCCCACTCCGGCCCCCTGGCCACTCCCACTCCGCCGGAGGAGGTTGGGGGAGGAGGCATCTGCAGCACCTCAGCCTCCTGACAGCAGGAATGCTGGGACGGGAGTCTCCCTCCGCCTGCAGGTGGCTGCAGATAGCTGCACCGTCCCCCCCTGCTGGCCGGCTGCGGCGCTGCTGCTGTTTAGCTCCCCCCCCCCCCAACCAGAGGAACTCTTCAGCAGCAGCAGGACCAGTCAGATGTGAAGAACAAAGGCCGTGTACGTGTGAGTGTTTGTGTTGGATTTGGGGAGTGCGTCCTCCAGCCAGCTGCTTGGTTTAGCCAATGAGGCGCGAGGGGTGCAGGTGGGGAGGGGTCCGGGTTTCAAGGAAATTCTGGTGAGACCAGAGAGAGGAAACACAACACGCAAGACTTCTTTCAACATCTTCAGCCTTTCACAGGGTGGAGCACAACTAGACAGTTTGAGTTTGGACAGAAACGTTGTCGCTGGCTAAATCTTTGGCGTTCTACCCCACAGGCCTCTGTACGTACCAAGAACCTGACATCAGACTATTGGACCGTTTTCAGGGGCACAAGACGAGGAGTGCCCCCTACTGCCCCTTTAGTTTAATATGGCTGTCGAACCTTTAGCCGTCTCCTTGAGGGAAAATCCTGACTTATTGGGCACAGGCCGATGCAAGCTCAACCACAAACTCCCATTGCATTGTGACGATGGATCTCTTGGATCTGTCGCACCTTCACCTGTCGCATTAGACACCGTCAGGTTACACAATGAACTTTTAGAAAAGTCTCACTTTTCCTCGAAGCGCGGCGGCGAAGCAGAGACCTCTTGACACAGTTCCCCTGACAGACTGCACGTGATTCCTTCAAATATCTGGGTGCACACGTTACTGAGAAATTCAAAGATCTGTTTTAAAGTAACTTTGAAAAGGAAGCGGAAAGAACCAAACAAGACTTGACTCGACGGTCATCTCTTCCACAATCGCTGGCAGGAAGAATTAATTAGGGCTGAACGATTATGGAAAATAATCCAATTGCGTCCCGGTCTAGCCTTGGCCGTATTTCCTGGTTGCGCCACCGCCGTTCCCTCCTGCTGGCCAACCCCGGAAGTGACGTTTTCATAGCATCAAGCTAACCATTGGTTCTCCATCTAACGATGGCGTTGGATGTTCAAATCAGTAAAATCCCTACGTTAAAAACTGGATACTTTATGTGAAACTTCAATACTTCAATTTATACGTGGTGTCTTTGCCAGTAGATGGCGCTAATTTCAGCTGACTTCCCAGGATCCCAGGATGCTTTGCAGCAGCAGGCAAAGCATCCTGGGATACATAAGGACGTGAAGGATAGTAGCGGTGTAGCCTTGGAATCGGCTAAAACGAGTTGCGTATTTCCGAGTACACATTCGGAGCGTCCTAAGCACCCTTGGGAATTGGGAGGAGCCTTCGCGCAGTGCGATGACGCAACTTCCTTTCAAAATGCAGCCTTGGAAGGATGCAGAGCCTGGATTGAGACGCAGCCAGAGAGATCCTCCTCTCAAGGCTGTACAAAGAAATGTTGCAATGTGTGGCAGCCGTTTATGGAACATTTCAGTGAGGAACTTTCTATGCCTGCACCAGATAACCCTGATGTTTAACCCCCCCCCCCCCAACCCCACCCTGGTCTATGCTCTAGTAATGTGCTCTTCTGTTCCGTTTCCTCTTGTTTTATTGTTGAGTTGATGTGTGGTAGAATATGTATGTAATAATTGAATAATTGAAAATTCAATACAAATACTTGAATACACAACACACAAGACATTACCCATGACGCAACAGCCCCACAGACAACAACAATTCATGAGATGGACACACAACTATTCACTTTGAGCTGACAAACAAACAAAGACAAATGTGAGGGAAAAAAAAAAACAAGAATATGATTATTTTTTGCTGAAGCCCAGTCCCGTCATGCACCCCCACCACCCCCCAGTGGCTGGGTGCAGTATAGCTCATAAGCTCCTCCCCCCCTCCATGTCAGCAGATGATCCTCAGTTTACACATTTACATTCAGTTTGATTGATAAGCCCAATGTTTATAACACGACTAAATATAGCCGTGTTGCGTTTGGACACACTGCACCCCCTGCTGCTTATGAAGTGCAGCCATGCGGTAGGAACTGATGGATGGATGGATGGATGGAAGAAGAAGAAGAAGAAGAAGAAGAAGAAGAAGAAGAAGAAGAAGAAGAAGAAGAAGAAGAAGAAGAAGAAGAAGAAGAAGAAGAAGAAGAAGAAGAAGAAGAAGAAGAAGAAGAAGAAGAAGAAGAAGAAGAAGAAGATTTTGATTTTTACAATCACATTTATTTACAAAATACAGACTAATAAATTATGCACCTTTTCCGAACATAAATAAATGATTCAAAAAAAATAATAAATAAACTAAAAAAAATAAATAATAATGAACAATAAACATGAAATCAAACCCAAGCTCAAAGAGACAACCCATTCACAAAAAAAACAAAACCAAAAAACAAAATTCAAATAAAAAATAAAAAAATAAAATATAAAATAAATACATAAATAGACAAAATAAAAAATAAAACACAAAAGATCACAAAACACAAATCAAAAGACAAACAAACAAAAAAAGAAACATTCAATCTTTGAGTGCATCCGAAAAAAATAACTCATTATTTAAAATAGCACACAAAGTATTCTTGTGGCACCAGATTTTTTTGAATCCGTCAAGGTCATTCACCATTTTGAAAAAAGAAAACTCGAGGTAGATTCGGGAACGCAGGTTGCGGCGCCACACCATTGTTGCATCAGCACATGCAAGGCATTCTATTTTATTTCTCCTTGAGATGTAGATTGCCATTTTCGCTTCTCCAACAATAAAATTCAAAAGTTGCCACATTTCTTTGTTTTTTTTGTTGTAGCCCGTACCATAAATAAAATTTGTAATTGTAAAAATCTGATTAAAGGAGCTAAAAACATTTGTTAAAACAATAAAAAATGCACTGAGTCTAAAACAATCAATAAAAATGTGAAAAACCGTTTCGCTGGAGTTGCAGAAGGGGCACTGGTTGGACACAGCAGGGTTAATGATTGAGATAAAAGCGTTGGAGGCAATGGCCCCATGCAGGATCCGCCACTGAAGATCTCCTGTTCTTTTTTTTCAATGGCGGCTTATACAGGACCCTCCAGTGAGGTGTACCTTCCAGTCTTTTACTCCAAGCACATGTCCTTTTTCCCAGAGTCTTTTGATTTAAAACTTGGGCGACACTTTGTAGAGGTCCTTCTTTTTGTGTGACCAAGGCGAAGGGATGTGGTCTTCAGCAGAGGGCCTTCTGTCTCAAGGCAAGGGTGATTTTTAAAGCAGGAACGGTTCTGTGGCGTCTGGCTCTGTTCCCGACTCCAGCTGCATGAGATGACTTCTTTCTCCAGGGGATAGTCTCTCCCTCCACAGCTGGAGTAGTCTCTCTGCCATCCTGCTGGACTGCAGGCCCAGCACACGTCCCACAGTCTGGTGGTCGCCAAGGGCCGGTCCTGCCAATCGAACCAGGCGCTGCAAGTCCACGGTTTTTGTCTTGAGTAGAGCAGCCATCAGCCCGGGCGTGGCACCACTGGAAATATCTAATCTGGCTCCATGAATCAGCGGCTCATTTAAAAGCCAGAGCAGAGAATCGGAGGTGGTTTTTTCTTTGCTGCTTCTAAAAAAGGCCCATACTTTAAAAACACTTTGATAAAAAGGAGGAATCCCATTAACTTTAAAAATTGGAATCTATTAAAAACAGAGCAGTGTCCAGTCCCAGTTTACTCACCTCTCTGAAGATGCAGCTGGCCACACCCTCCACACCAGGTCTGTTGGACCAGTCAGGAAGCGTTGGATAAACTGCAGCCTGAAAGCTGCAGTCCTGCTGGCCAGGTGGATGAGGCCCTGTCCCCCCTCCTCTCTCGGTAAAAACAGCACCCCCTGTGGCACCCAATGCTTTTCATCCCAAAAAAAATTGATTATTTTTTCCTGGATTCTTGTGAGAAGTCCAGCCGGTGGATCTAAACAAGACAATCGGTGCCACAGGAGGGACGCAACCAGGTTATTTAAAATTAAAACTCTGCCTCTATAGGACATTTGTGGTCGTAGCCACTTCCATTTTTTCATTTTTTGTTCAATTTTTTCCTCTATCCCATCCCAGTTTTTTTTAATCATGGCCTCGTTTCCGAGGAAGACCCCAAGATATTTTAGCCCCTCGGTCTTCCAGGCCAGGTTCTGTGGGAGGGTTGGGAGGCCATTTTCCCACTTCCCCATAGCAATGGCTTCACTCTTATGCCAGTTAACTTTTGCTGCAGACATTGTTTTATATTTATCAGTTAAAATGGTTAAAATATCAACATCGCTCTGACCTTTTACTAAAATGATGACGTCATCCGCGTAAGCAGATAAAACAATGTTGTTATTAAAACCAGGTAAAACCAAGCCATTAATATTAGAACGTATTTTAGAGAGGAGAGGTTCAAGGGAGAGTGCATAGAGCATCCCAGACAGAGCACAGCCCTGCCGGACGCCCCTCTGCACCCTGAAGGGAGCACACAAACTGCCGTTGAATTTCAGTAGACTCTCAATGTCACTGTACAACACACGGATCATGGCAATGAAGCCAGGGTTGAACCCAAACCTCCCCATGACTTTCCAGAGGAAGCTGTGTTCAACCCGGTCAAAAGCCTTTTCCTGGTCTAACGAAATGAGACCAGTGTTAATACCCAATGAGCTGGAGACCTCCAAAACATCCCGAATTAGGTAGACGTTGTCTACCATGGACCTGCCGGGTACACAGTAGGTCTGGTCCCGGTGGATGACCTGCTCCATGGCTCTTCTCAGCCTGGAGGCCAACGTCTTGGACAGTATTTTATAGTCCACGCAGAGAAGGGACACCGGGCGCCAGTTCTTAATCTCCTGTAGATTTCCTTTTTTTGGAAGGAGAGTTGTTATGGCTCTTCGGCAGGAGTGTGGCAGCGTGCATCGCTGGCCATACTCTCGTTTAGAACGAGGAGCAGGTCAGGTCCCAGAGTGTCCCAGTACTCCTTATAGAACTCAGCAGTTAGTCCATCAATCCCTGGAGATCTTCGGCCCTGCATGCTCTGCAGGGCGGCTGCTAGTTCCTCCAGCTGGAGAGGGCGGTCCAGCTGGGCATTAGTATCAGCTGATACTTGCGGCAGAGTCTTTAAAAAGTCCTCCTCCAGCTCGATGTCCTCTTTGTACTCGGACGTGTAGAGGCTGAGAAGAAGGTTGTCGCTCTGTTCCTGATCTCTCGCGGTTCGGTCAGCTCCTGCCCGGTGTCCGTCAGCAGGCAGTGGATGGCCTTGTGTTGTCCGTTTTTCTTCTCCAGGCCGAAGAAGTAGCCAGAGGAGCATCCATCTCTGAGATGTTCTGGATCCGGGACCGACCAGCGCCCCTGTACCCTTGAGTCCAGCAGGCTGGCTAAGGCCATTTTTTTTAGAGTTGAGGACTTCAATGTGTCCTCGATTTCCTGTGGAATAGCCAAGCGCTTCTAATTCCACTATTTCACTCTCCAGGTCTTTGATTGATCTACATGTATACTGCGTGACATTGAGAGTGTACTGCTGACAAAGTTGTTTTAGTTGTACTTTTCCATGGTCCCACCACTGACTAAGACTACTAAAATCTGTTGTTTGATTTTTAAAACGACACCAGAAAAACTTTAAAACTTCTTTAAAACCTTTATCTAAAATCAAAGCAGAATTAAAATGCCAATATGCGCTCTTTGGTAAAATATTCTTGAGTATGACATCGCATAAAACCAGAGAGTGATCAGAAAAAACAGATGGTAAAATTTTACAGTCTTTAAAAACATTAAAATGATGCTTAAAACAATAAAACCTGTCTAACCTCGCTAGAGAGACTCCGTTCTCTCTGAGGTGGGACCAGGTGTACTGACGACAGTCTGCATGCATCCTCCTCCACACATCCACCAGGTCATGGGAGTAGACCAGCTGCTTCAGCGTGTGCTGGGAAGCTGGATGTGGCTCTGTGTGGTTGCGGTCTAAAAAACTCTTTTTCAGTACAATTAAAATCCCCACCCAGAATTAAATAATCCTCCGAGCCGCAGCTATTTAATTTATTATTAACAATTTCTAAAAACCTCTTCCTCTCTGCTCCATTGTTGGGTGCATATATGTTCATAAAAACCAGATTAAAACTGTGGAGTTTGGTTTTGACCAGCAGGCATCTCCCCTTCACCACCTGCTCAATCTCCACAGAGGATGGGGAGAACCTCTTGGAGAGGAGGATGCCCACTCCTCCACTTGCTGTGGTGTTGTGGCTTAAAATCACCCTGCCCTCCCACTCTTTCTCCCAGAACCCCTCAATACTTTGGTCACTGTGGACCTCCTGAAGAAATAGAATGTCCAAGTGCTTTCTTCTTGCTGTGTCCAACACAAGTGCCCTCTTTCTAGGTTCTCTGGCTCCATTCACATTCAGCGTTCCAATTTTTAAAACATCCATGTTTGGAATTAAGAAAGAAAAAGCACAAAAATAAAAAATAAAAACAAAGATAAAAATAAAATCCCTGTCATCATTTTAAAAATTAATTTCTTTTCGAACTCTTATAAGGTGCTTCTTTAACCGGAAAATTTCTTGTTCTGTAAGTTCTGATGAAGCTTTGTTTTTTACAATGTGCTTTGCTGACAAGAAAAAGGTGACTTTGTCTGGGAAGTGCGTTTCAAAGTTAAGGTTTTTAACCCCCTTTGTTTTTTGCAAAAAACTTTTTATCATTTTTTCTGAATAAAATTTTTTCTCTTTGTTCACTAATGGTGTTGCTAAACCTATTTGTGACAGCGACAATTCGCTGCAGTCCGACATTGAGGCCTCACTGTCACTGCTGTCTTCTGCAGCAGCTCCAACCCCCAGTCTGCCAGTTTTCCCTCCGCCCTCACTTGACACTGTTTGTTTCCTTTTGCTTCGTCTCTGAGACGCAGCAGTTCTCCATTTTGGTGTTTCACTCATACCATCCATCTGTTCAGCCACACAAGAAGACCCACCACCAGTTTTCTCATCCACACCACCCAGTGCTTCAAACACACCTCCACCCACTATCATGTCCTCTGAATGATTGTTTTCTTTTCTTTTCCCCTCACCTGATTCTTCTACCTCACCCGTTTCCCTCACCTCACCTGTCTCCCTCACCACACCCGCACCCAACACTGCTACCTTCTCTGATTCCTCCACCTCATCTGCTTCCACCACCCCACCTGATTCCTCCACCTCACCCGTCTCCCTCACCACACCCAGCTCCGCTACCTTCCCTGATCCCTTCACCTCACCCATCTCCCCTCCCTGACTCCCCGACTCACCTGTCTCTCCCAACTCACCCTCTTCCATCTCCTCGACCTCTCCAACTTTTCCTCACCCACCTCCTGCTCCTTCGCTCCCTCTTCCCTGCTCGGGCCAGCGGTCTCCCCGTATCTGCGGAGTTTCTCCGCCGCGGAGCGGGGACGGGCTTTCCGCTCGGAGCTGCCGCAGCCGCGACTGCCGCACCACCGACCGGACCCGTTGCGTCAGAACCCGCCCGGTTCGGACAGGCTCTGACGAGGTGTCCCTCCGCCCCACAGCCGAAGCATTTTACCTCCGATGATGTGGCAAACAGAGTATAATCGAAGTCATCCACTCGTACGATGAATCGATAGTTGAACTCCTCTGCCCTGTTGTTTAATATCATGTATACTTGTCGCCGATGCGACACCACATGGCGAAGCAGCGGCGACTTACAACCTGACAGAAGCTTGCGTATGGGGGAGACCACCTTACCGTGGCGGGACAGTTTCTGGAGCAGGAACTCGTCGCTGATGAAGGGGGGGACGTTGGACAGGGTGATCCGGGCTGCCGGCTGTGTCAGCGGCTGCACCGCCTCGAACAGCCCGTTCACCGTCACCCCGGTCTCCACCAGCAACTTCACTTGCTCCACCTTCTCTAAAAACAGGACCACAGCTCGGTTCATCCGGGCTGCCGATTTGACCGAGCTGTGTCCGATCCGTTCTCCTACGGCTAAAGCCACGTCTTCTACGTTGCATGAGGAGCCGGCACCCAGCTTGATGCCGTGCTTCCTCGACAGGAGGAGAACCCTGCAGCCGTCATGACGGCGCACCTGGTCTCCTCCTCCCGACCAGACGGCGTCTGGCCGCAAAACACGACAAAC
Organism: Thamnaconus septentrionalis; assembly: GCA_009823395.1. NCBI lineage: Eukaryota > Metazoa > Chordata > Actinopteri > Tetraodontiformes > Monacanthidae > Thamnaconus > Thamnaconus septentrionalis. The sequence goes on along the minus strand of CM020511.1, from coordinate 854,549 downwards.
AAAACACTAAAAAGAACTAACTCACACTGAAATAAACTACACTAATACAAAAAAACAAACAAACCACCAAAGTGTACAGAATAGAATAAAGTTGTAGGTCGCACAATCGCTTCCAAGTTTCTCTCTCTCCCTCTCACGCTCCTTCCGCATCCGAAGAAGAAGAAGAAGAAGAAGAAGAAGAAGAAGAAGAAGAAGAAGAAGAAGAAGAAGAAGAAGAAGAAGAAGAAGAAGAAGAAGAAGAAGAAGAAGAAGAAGAAGAAGAAGAGTTTGTGGGAAAACCTCCGATTCCTTCACTGGGTTACTGGGAACTTTATCACTCAGAGAAAGAAATCTTGGGGTTGTGTTGCTTTTGGCAACGCAACATGTCTAATGACACTGTGTGTGTGTGTGTGTGTGAGAGAGACTGTTTGCGTGCGCGTGCTTGTGTTAAACATACAGCAAAGAGCCATGAGACTCTGTGAAGAAGATGAAAGGATGGAGGAGGACGGGGCTCTTCGGGACATTCATCTGTGTGAAATAATAAAATGATGAGTCTGACAACAAACATGTGACCTTCACTCAGCCAGTCTGGATTTTTAATTCTCACTCTTAATCTTGTGGTGACTGATAATTGAACATCTCTGCCCCAGAGGCATCCATTCTGGAGTTAATCATCCTGTTTTTCATCTTTAACTCCTTCCTCATGACTCAATGAATTCCCAGCAAAGTGCTACAGTACTTCTGAGGAACACAAAAGTTCTGTGGAATTGTAAAATCTGCTGTGGAGCACATCGCTCTCGCCAACTGCTGCTGGCTCTGATGTGGCTTCTGGGGTTTGAAAACCTTTTAAAAAATATATATTTTCCTGTTGCATGTTTGTTTTCTCTCCAAGAGGGGTTATAGTCAAGCTTCGGTCAGACACCTGGCCAGTACAGTTCTGGATCATCATCATCATCTCTACAATCAGATTCATCTCTTTTTGTGCACTTTAATTCTTTTTTTAAGCAATATTATTTTTGTATGGAATTATGATTTTGTAAGCAATAAGAATTACAAAAAAGTTTCATGTTTTGTTTGGTAAATTTAGTAAAAGTTAGTTTGTTTTCCTCAGTATTATTAAAATAATGCAAAAACAATGACAAGGTCCAGCCAATTAAAATATACAAAAATATGTAAGTAAATGCAGTGGTAGCTAAAGAGTACATTCTAACAAGCATTTACGAGTGCAAACAGAAATGCCCCTGTAAAATTTACTAGTAGTTGTTGGATAAAATTTAATACTTATTTGTTTGTACATTTTACTTGAAAACATTCTTATTACATTTAATAGTCATTTCTGTGTGGAAATTGTTACCAAGGGTTTTTCAAGTAAATTGAAGTCCAAACTGTTCTCAGTGTGCTGCTACTAAATGTGTATTCTAATGCATTCATGTTTCCTTAATTTCTGATCCAGTTTGTCTCTGCTTCTTTTTCGCTGTTTCTTTCATTCTAACTGGGACATGACAGAGAAAACACGATGCCCTTCTGTTGCTGTTACAGAAACAAAAAGTCTCCGTTTTAATTTCCTCCTGCTGCTGGAAGATGATCTCGTGTTCCTTTTGGATACATGTCAGACAGACTGTGGTCTGTGGAGTGACATGAGAAAACAACACCAGAGAACAATGGGGACTATTTAAACTGAGTTCATCTCCCTCCCGTTTGAAATGAAACACTGTTTTCATAGTGCTTTTGTTTTGCGTGGTTTTTTTGTTGTTGTTGTTTTTTTACTTGAATTTTTATTGTTCTTCTCTCCAAACTAATGAGGTTGAGCTGAAGCTGTTCACTCCTCCACGAGCCTCCACTTCCACTTTTTTTAAATTTCATTTCTGTTAGAAGGGACACTGACGCAACCCACGGCTCTTACTCAGGGTGTCACAGAGTACCGATGCCGACCACAGGTGGGCAGAATTGCGCTCCGCTAACACACACACACACACACACACACACACACACACAAAAAAAAACAAGCTAAAGAAGAAGAACTCGGCAGGTTTTTGCTACATGACGGAACGGTTTGCGGCAGCACGGAAGCCAAACATGAGGAGAAGTCGGTAGAAGATAAACAAACCGCTGTGAGTGTGTGGTGAGACTGCACGGTTACACACTGACCTGAGCCGGTGCTGATGGGTCCTGCCAGCCAAAGACCGGAACCCGAGGAGGTTAGCCGCCTAGCCGCTAGCTGGCGCAGCCACTGTAGCCTTCTGACGGTTAGCATGGTCACTAGCGCAGCTTTTGTAGTCCTTGGACCGTTAGCATGTTAGCTGTCGGCTCAAACTCCCGACAGCTCAGCACGTAGTTGTGTTTAAACGAAGAGGCTGTTGAGGAAGTGTTTTTTTAACAGACGCTGCTGCTGCTGCTGCTACTCCGAACTCCCTTTAAAACTTCGCCGTTTTCTGGGTTTACTTAATTTATTTTATTTTTTTTAACATGCAGCACAACAACGAGCCGTAGAATCAAACCGAGCGAACTTTCGGCCACTTTCGGCGGCTCACATCCTTTGAAAACACGCGCACCTGGAGCTGCGTTGATTAGCGCAGGCGTGTCAGTCTGACGTCAGGCCGTGTTTCTGTCCAGTGAGATGTTCCTTCCTGCAGACTCGGGCTACGTCCAAAATCCACCCACCAGTTCCCTACTCCCTATAATTATAGGTTCAGTGTAGTTCACTATATAGTGCACTCATAAGCCACATTTAAACAAAACAAAACAAAAAAGTCATCGCGGTCGTATTATGTAAACGTCACGTCGGCAGGTGGTCATATATATGTGGTCATACATACATACATACAGATAGATAGATAGATAGATGAGTAATGACGATGTGCGGCGTGGTGGCGCCCCCTGCTGGGCAGACAGACGATGACATTCCAGAGTCGTGTTTTCGCCAGGACCTCCCCCCCCCAGACTCCTGCTCACCTCAAAACTGATGTTCTCATTGGAGGGCGCAGCACTGAGAGCATGCAGCACTTCACACCAAGCCTCTGTAACTCCCATGATGCATTAGGATCCAGCCAATCAGAACGAGCCGTGACGTCACACTGGGAATTTAAAACTCTTTTCTGGTGCTTTTCCGCCCTTATAAATTCTTTTGAAAGACTAAAAGACCATGACAGAAAAATCTGCAATAGAAAGATTCATTCTGAACCGCTTTTCAGGTCAAAGGTCGTCCTGTCAGCCTTTGTTTTTGGATCGCAGTCCATGGGGGAAATTGCTTTTTGGGCCCAATGGGAATTTATTTTTTTTTTTCTGCAGTACCTCGAGTGGCCACTGTTATTATATCCGTTCACCCGTTCTTATAGTTGGGTGCTAAAGTCCGTCTGGTCTCCCTGACTTCCTGTGTGCAGATGGAGAACTACAGGAAGTGCCGTGTGGAGGAGGAGCCGTGCGTCTGTCCGTTCGCCCGCCTCCCCGCCGACACGCCGCAGGTCCGAGTCAAAGACGGCAGCAAGATCCGCAACCTGCTGCGCTTCGCCCTCGGCCGCATGGAGCCCGAGGGCCAGGGGGCGGGGCCGGGAGGGGAGGCGATGGAGGAGGAGGGGGAGGGGAGGGGAGCAGCAGGGAGCGAGGGGCGGCGGCAGCGCCATCGTCTTCACGGCCACGGGGAAGGGCGTGGCCAAAGCCATCACCTGTGCGGAGCTGGTGAAGCGGCGGGTGAGGGGCCTCCACCAGCTGACCCGGCTGCAGCACGCCGCCGTGCTGGAGGTGTGGGAGCCGCTGGAGCCCGCCGCCGGCCTCGACTGCCTGCACGTCAGCAGGAAGCTGCCCGCCATCTGGATCCTGCTGTCCAGGGCGCCGCCACCAGAGGGCGCCAACCAGCCGGGCTACCAGGCGCCGGGGCGATACGACGCCCTGTGGGCCCAGGAGGGCGGGGGCGGGGCCGGGGGAGGGAGAGTGGGCGGGGCGGGGGCCGAGCACAGAGCAGCACACAAGAGGAAGAGAGGGGGCGGGGGCGGGGCCAGGGGGAGGGCCTCTGGACGTCCAACTGGGCGGTCAAGGGAGGCGGGACCCAAAGGTCAGAGCTGATGGTTGATTGGCTGACGGGACGTTTTATTGGAGGGAAGTGACATCATCATCGTCATCGTCATCATCATCGACGATGACTTCGTTTACATCGGCCCGCTCCATCTGGTTCTGGTTCTGGTTCTGGACCGGATGTTTTTACGGCGGCTCACTGCTTCTTCTTCTATTTTTTTTTTTTTTTAAATCAACATTTGTTGGGACAGTCAGCCTGAAGAGACATCGTGACCTTTGACCTCACTGCAGTCGACACTTCTGTTGGAAAAAAGAAGCACACAACTTGTTTTTGGACTTTTGCTGGGTCGGTTGGTTCTGGTTGATTCTGTTTTTTTTGTGAACGCTCAATAAAACGTGAAGCCAGCGTGTCCCACTTCATCAATGACTCTGACTGTTTTTTCAAAAGAAAATTCCCTACTTCCTGTTTGAGCTTTTGTTATTATTAAAAAGACAAAAAATGAAATAAAATAGAAATATTTATAGAATAAGAGGAAAAAGAAGATAATTCCATCATATGGCCAGTTGGATTATTCTACACATTATCGACAGATTGACACAGAAATAAGTGTCTTATTTGACGTTGATTGTTGATATTGACGACTCTTTATTTACACACACAGCTGAGGTCCGGGGAGGAAAATAAACTCACATTCCTGTTAATGCCCAGCCAATTCACGATGGAATGTTTGGGGTTTTGTTTTCAATCAATTTCGGTGAAATTGGATCATTTTTCACGGCACACCTGACATCATCTCACAGTACACCAGTGTGCTGCAGCACAATGTAGACGACTGTGAATAATCCGACTGTTCCAAAGATGTGAATATCTTGTGTTTTCCTTTCCCCACTCGATTAATATTTGATTTTTAGTTTCATTTCTTTTTCAGTCCTATAATTTTCCTTCTTCTTGGATTATATTGCCGCTGTAATTTTGCAGATGTCCCCACTGTGGGATGAGCTAAGGTGTTTTATTCTGCTCACTTCTTTCTCTCTCTCAGGCAGAACTTAAACATGGACAGTCTTCACTGTCACGGCGCCACTGGGTCGGCGCTGGCCGTGATTGGCCGTGATTGGCTGTGATTGGCTGTGATTGGCTGTGATTGGCTGCCGGGTGGTGGAGCAGGTGGTGGCCGACTCTCTCTCCTGCTGCTGATCCCTTGATCTCCTCAGAGGCTCTGAGCTGCAGGATTACAGGCTCCTGCAGAAGGTGCAGGAGGTGCAGGATGCTGCTGCTGCTGCTGCTGCTCCTGGGCCCGGTCACGGTTCTGACCCAGGTCCCTGTCCTCAACCAGGTCCTGGTCCGCCACCCGGTCCCGGTCCTGTGGATGATGCCTCTCAGCTCAGGACCACCCGGGGAGAACGTGACGGCGGCGGTGGCGCCAGCCGTCCAGCTTGCCCTGCGGGACCTGCAGGGGGCGCCGCCTCCTCTGGGGAACTACGAGCTGCAGCTGCAGCTCCTGGACTCTCAGGTCCGGCCCAGAACCTAGAACCAGGAGAGCGGGTCTTGCATCAGTTCTGCTGCTTAGATTTCATTGTACTTAATTGTATGACGGCAATACAGGGATTCAATTCAATTCAATTCAATTCAATTCAATTCAATTCAATTCAATTCAGTGTAATTCCTGATCTCATGCTGCTTCTGTTTCAGTGCGACGCCGCCGCTTCACTCAAGGCCCTGTTCAACGCCATGTGGGCGGGGCCGAGGTTCCTGCTGCTGCTGGGGGGGGTGTGTCCTTCAGTGACGGCGCTGATTGGCCGATCGCTCCCGGCGCTGCGTCTGGTGCAGGTAGGCGCCGCCTGAAATACCTGTCAAGATCGAAACAACGGAATGCTCGGCAACTAGGCAGGGTGACCTCACAATAGACATATTAGGAACCATGGTTGACAATATATAGACATACATATATATTTATATATAGGTGACTGTCGGCCCAGCCCACTTCTTTCTCCCTCTCGCTCTCTCCAGGTGTCGTTCGTGGCTCCGCCCCTTGGCCCGTCCCACAGGCAGTGGTCCGGGAACCTGTTCAGCACGGCGCCGCCGGACCGGGCGCTGAACCGGGCGGCGCTGACGCTGCTGCAGCACTTTGGCTGGCAGAGAGTGGCGGTGGTGGCGGCCGGGGGCGGAGCCGGACTGTCGCAGGTGAAGCCCCCGAGGCCAACGCGGGCCGCGGGCCACTTAAAATCAGTTGGCGGGCCGCATTTGGGCCGCGGGCCGGACTTGGACATGCCTGTTCTAATGCATCCGTGGTGAAGCCTTAAGCTGCTCACTGATTGGCTGCCTGTCCGAGCTCTTGATAACTAGCCGGCTAGGTGGCTAACTGGGCTGCAGACCGCTGAAGCTGCGACCTCCCTAACACAGCAGCAGGCGTGATGTGTGCGGATGTGGCTGGTGTAGCTCAGTGGCGCCCCCTCACTTGTGGCTGCGGAGGTGCAGTTTCATCACTGGAAGTCTTTTTTGGTTTCATATTTGCTACTTTGTTGCCGTGAAAGTGGAGAAAAGTGACCTGGCTGGGTTCCACCTCTCCACGCTCATGTTCCTGCAGATGAAGGAGGACCTGATGAGGCGGCTGCAGAGGGCCCAGGTCCAGGTGGTCTACACAGACAGTGTCTCCGAGGGCTGTGGCGCCTTGCGCAGGCTGAAGGTGGGTACTGAAAGGTTGCCTTGACGAGTGAAGAATCCAGGCAGCGACACTGGTCGGTTTGTTTTGCTCATGACCTGCAGGAGAGCGACGCCCGGATCATCCTGGTGCTGTCTGAGGGAAGCTCCACCCCCGAGGTCTTCTGCTGCGTGAGTGGGCCACACACCCATCCATCCATCCATCCATTTTCAATCCCCTCTTCCTCCAGCTCTCAGGGTTGAAAAACACCACGAGGCCCCCTGGTGGTCGGAAGCAGAAAAGCCGAGACGTTTTTTCTCCTCCTCCAGGCCCACAGGCTGGAGCTGTTTGGGCCTCGGTACCAGTGGCTGCTGGTTGGACGGGAGAAGGGCCTGCAGCCCCTCCCCTCCTCTGCCTGCTCTGGCGCCGCCCTGCTGGCGGCAGCTGACGGATCCATCAGGCTCCAGAGCCGAGAGCTGGGACGGTCCAACCGGGCCGGAGCGTCTGGACGGGTGTGAACACACACACACACACACACACACACACACACATCATGTCTGGAGGCCTCAGTGTATCTTCCTCCCTCCCTGCAGACTCCGGCCCAATACAAGGACGCCTACCTGGCCCAGCTGACCCAGCAGGGGTCAGAGGTCGACCACGTGCACGGCTTCGCCTACGATGCCGTGTGGTTGGCCGCCACCGCCATCAGTCACGTGATGGAGGCGGCGAAGCTCCAGGAGAGGCGGAGCCGCAACGGCAGCGTCAGCGATGAGCAGCTTCACCAGCTGCTGCTGGACGGCCTGAGGGGGGCGCACTTCAGGGGCGTCACTGTGAGGACACACACACACACACACACACACACACACACACACACACACACACACACACACATTCCAATTGTCCTTTCTGACAGGGAGACGTTTCCTTTGGAGGTGGAGAGAGAAGGACGAGCATCGAGCTCATCCAGCGTCAAGGTGTGTGTGTGCACCTGTGTGTGTGTGTGCACCTGCGTGTGTGTGTGCACCTGCGTGCTGATGCAGCTGTTTTCACTGTGTGTGTGTGTGTGTGTGTGTGTCCAGGCAGCAGTGAGCTCCTGGTGGGGGAGTTCTGGACGTCCGACCAGCAGCTCAGCCTCAGGACGCCGCTGCTCCGCTTCCCAGGTGAGGCACCACGCAGTGGGCGGGGCCAGCGGATAGGGGCAGTAGGTGGGGCCAGTAGGCGGAGTCGGCGGGTGGGGCCAGGACTAGTGGGTGGGGTGGGGTCTGGGTCAGTGGGCGGGGTCAATGGGCAGGGCCAGTGGGTGGGGCCAGCAGGGGAAGCCAGTGGGCGGGGTCCAGTGGTGGATGACCTCCTGGTTCTGGTCCCCCCTGCAGGTCCAGGACCCCCAGCCGACCGGAGGCCGGTGCTGGTGCGGCGGCGGCGCCTCGGCCTCCTGCTGTCCTCCGTCGTGTCCTCGGCGGCGGCGGTGACGGCAGCGGCCTCGCTGAGCCTCCTCGTCCTCGCCGCCATCCGCAGGAAACACAGGTAGGCCCCCTGCTGGTGGGTGGTGGTGTAGCAGCCAGTGTGATGCGGTGGTTGTGTCCCCTCAGGTGTGTTCAGCTGGAGGAGCAGCTGCTGCTCCTGCTGCTGGGCGCCCTGCTGTCCTCCTCCTCTGTCCTGCTGTCTGGCCTGGAGGGGGCGCCGCTGTCCTCCACCACACTGGGGATCCTCTGCTCGGTGAGTTCAGTCAGCTGACCTGCTGGGCTCCACCGCCTCCAACTCACACCCCCACCCTCCAGCAACTAATAGGTTTGAGTGTGTTCCTGCTAGTATGTGGCTAACAAGTTAGCATGTCCCTGCTAACCTGTGGCTAACAGGTTAGCATGGCTGTGTCTCAGTTCAGGCTCTGCATCCTTCCAAGGCTGCATTTGACAGGAAGTTGCATCATAGCACTGCGTGAAGGCTCCTCCCAATTCCCAGAAGTCAGAAGGACGCTCCAAATGCGTCCTGGGAATGCACCCTACTGTTAGCCCATTCCAAGGCTGCACCGCTACTATCCTTCACCTCCTTCTGTATCCCAGGATGCTTTGCCTGCTGCACGCAAAGCATCCTGGGATCCTGGAAAGTCAGCTGAAATTAGCGCCATCTACTGGCAAAGACACAACGTATAAATTGAAGTATTGAAATTTCACATCAAATATTCAGTTTTTAACGCAGGGTTTTACTGATTTGAACATCCAACGCCATCGTTAGATGGAGAACCAATGGTTAGCTTGATGCTATGAAAACGTCACTTCCGGGGTTGGCCAGCAGGAGGGAACGGCGGTGACGCAAGGAGGAAATACGCCCAAGGCTGGACCGTCCCGTGTGGTTACTGAGGAGGCGGGGTTTGGGTTGGTCCTTCTGGGCCAGGTCCTTGGGAGGACGCTTCCTTCAGACGGAGGACGCTTCCTTCAGATGGAGGACGCTTCCTTCCAAGGATGCAGAGCCTGGATTGAGACACAGCCTATGTCTCTTGCTAGTGTGTGGCTGATCGGTTAGCATGTGTACTGAAGGTGCCGCTAACAGGTCAGCAAGTGTCACCTGTGGGTGTGGCTAACAGCTTAGCATGTGGCTAACAGCTTATCGTGTGTCTCCTGCAGGTGCGGCTGTGGATGCTGGCGGTGGGACACTCGCTGCTCTTCTCCTCGCTCTTCTCCAGGGTGTGGACCGTCTACCGCGGCTGCAGCCCCCTGGCGGTGAGCCACGCCCACCACCACACCACCCTCAATCCCATGTGACCGTCAGTCTGAGCTGCGACCACTGTGTGTGCAGCCTCGCTGGCCAGCAGGTGGCGTGCTGCCCAGGGTGCTGCTACTGCTGGACGGCGTGGTGTTGACCTGCTGGCAGGTCCTGGACCCCCTCAGGTGGGCGGAGCTACAGCGGGACTCCCAGGTAGACACCTGAACGTCTGCACAACAAACCTTTTGCACTGAGATTGCACCTCGGCAGCCACAGGGGGCGCCAGTTAGCCGCAGCAGCCACATCAACACTGCCTGCTGCTGTGATGAGGTGGAGCCTCAGCAGCCTTCAGAAGGTCTCACAGAGATCAACCAGCAGCAGGCCCGGGTCGCTCTGTCTCGCTGTCGACCTCTGACCTCCAGCAGGGGGCAGCACTCCCGTGGTGGTGGTGGTGGCTTTGATGTGTCATGTGACGTGACCTTGGTTTCAGGGCGACGGCGCCAACCAGGACGTGACGGTGCATTGGCGCTCGGAGCGCTGCAGCAGCACCAACGTGGAGGCGTGGCTCATGGCCGTCTGCGGTTATAAAGGCCCCCTGCTGGTCAGTGTGGCAAGTGGCAAGGATGTAGTAACCATATCAACAGCGGTGCGCAGGCTATGTGAGTGAGTGTGTGTGTGTGATGCTCTGATTGGACGGTGCTGGTGGTGGGCGGGGCTTGTGTGTCTCTCAGGCTCTGGGCTGCTTCCTGTCCTGGGGGGTCAGGAGGTCATGCAGGAAGCGACTGACGTTCGCTCTGCTCGCCGTAACGGCGCTGAGCGTGTCGGGCGCCGGCGCCTCACTGCTGGCGTCCCACAATCCTCCGCTCCATGCCCTGCTGACCGCAGCCCTCGTCCTGGCCGCCGACCTGCTCACGCTGGGCCTCCTGCTGCCAGGGTCAAAGGTCAGTCAGTCATCAGGCAGGAAGTCGCGCAAAGGTCGGAATAGTTTGCGTTGCTTTCAATTGTCGCCACCTGCGTGGGTTTTTTTTTTCCCCGTGGCAGCATCAGAGTGACGTCATCGAAGAGGAGGAGGAGCAGGAGGAGCAGGGGGCGGAGCCTCTGAGCAGGTGGAACCAACGGCTGAAGAGCCGAGTGGCACAGGTGACGTGTGTGTCACAGTGTGTGTGTGCTTGTGTGTGTGTGTGTGTGTGTGTGTGTGTGTGTGTGTGTGTGTGTGTGTGCTTAAGCCAGTGTTTCTGTGCAGCTGGATGCAGAGATCGAAGGTGTGATCCGGCAGCTAGGTGGCGCTGTGCACCAGGATCTTCAGTGCCAGCTGACCAGCTGCCACAGTGAGTGTGTGTTTCCATTCCCCAGTTAAAAAGACGGCCGTCGCTAGCTTCAGCAGCCGGCTGTTAGCATCACAACCTGAATGAGCCTCACCAGAGTGGACGCTAGCCTAGCAGGCTAACCCAAAGGTTCAATGTGAACAGTTTCAGTGGGATGACAGGCAGGAGGCTATATACTGTATGTGTGTGTGTATAGTGTAAATGACTACCCATAAATACATTAAGAAAGTACAGTCAAAGTCATTTTAAGAGAACATACATCTGTGGTTTGAATTATTTTTACAATACAGTGCTGCCTTTGCTAGTCTAATATAAGACAAATATAGAAACTGTACCGTTACTGCGGCCCAAAAACCATGATGCATACCGAACCGTGATAAACTGTACAGTTGCATCCCTAATATATCATATGTATGTACATATATATATATATATATATATATATATATATATATATATATATATATATATATATATAAGCTATATATTTATATTTTGTATGTAGTTCAAATCAAATCAATATCAAATATCAAATCAAGCCCAGTTTTCCAGAGTGGACCTTCATGCAGTGCAGCACTGCAGGCCTTGGCTTCGCAGTGGGCCAAGCCACAGGGTTAGCTTCTGTGAAAAGGCTAATACCCGCAACATAACTAACTGGCCTTCTTCCACGCTCCCAGCAGGTCATGTGACTCACACAGCGCAGGTCTGCTCAGAAAATGGGAACCTGGAGGGGGCGCTGCTGAGTCCGGACGCCGTCAACTCTCCTGAGCGGTGAGTCTCTCAACGTCCGTCCGTCCGTCCGTCCGTCCGTCTGTGCGTTCCCTCTGCATGACGCGAGCTCACGGTGTTGTCTTCGGCTGCCAGCGTGTGGCGCCGTCTGTCAGTGCAGCTGCCCATCCTCCACCATTCCTACCTGCCCGCCAGCACCTCCAGCCTGTTCGGCAGCCGGGAGGCCTTCGTTCACCACGACCCGTTGACCCGTTGACCCGTTGACCCCGACGCCACCCGAGATGGCAGGCTGACCAACCAGACGACGGCTGAGCCCTCCACCTGTTCCCACCTGGACCTCTGGCTGGTCGGAGTCCAGGGTCAGCAGCCGGCAGAAAGTGGGAGGACTTGAAGATCAGCGATGACCATGATGATGCTGCAGATTAATCTGATATTAACCCAGATTAATCTAATTTTTACCCAGAATTCTGTTTATACTTTCAATAAAATTTCCTCCTTTGTACTGATTGGTTGCAGTCGTCTTGGTGTTTTGTGGAGCTAAACAACCTGAATATGGATCAAGCCAAAGCGGAATGCAATCAATAACCTCAATTTTTTAAACAAGCAAAATACAATTTCAAATTAAAAAACAAATAAAAAGAAATAAATTGCAAATAAAAATGGTATGCATCTTTGTCGCTGCAGCTCGGGTTCTTACCAGAACTAAGAGATCAGAGCACATGCACATCCAGTTGTGAAGACTTTCCACTGGCTCCCTGTCAGCAATAGCATAGACTGGAAGGTTCTGCTACTGGTCTGGAAGCCACTGAACGGTTCAGGCCCAGAATACATCAATGAAATGCTCATGGATTATAAGCCCAGTAGGACTCTGAGATGTGTACACTCAGGTCAGATAGTGGAGCCCAGAGTTCAAACTCAACATGGTGATGCAGCATTGAGCTGTGATGCTGCTCACTGATGGAAGCAGCTGCCAACACAAGTGAAGTCAGTGTGAATGTGTTTCAATCCAGGTTGAGACTCTTTTCTCTAATGCTTAAAATTGAGTGCTTTTATTTTATTGTCTTTTTATTTCTATTCTCCCTTATTACTGCTCTATTGACACCTTCTTTTGTGTCTTCTTTTCTCTGCATTTTGTCTTTGAAGACTGCTAGCTTGACTGCTAGCTGATTAGCTTGTTAGCCGGTAGCCGCTTCGCTTGTTGACACACAAACAAGGACACACACCTGCATGGAAAGAATCTTTATTGAGGATATTAAAATGACTAATGTTTTAAGAGGCGGCGCTGCTGCGTCACTCAAGTCACCGACCAGTCCAGGGGATCAGCTGGCGACCTGCCACACACACACACACACACACACACACACAAACGGTTACCAAGCAACAGTGAGCTCCTCCTCCGACCAGCATTCAAAGTCAATCATCAATAATCATTTCACAATCATCCTGCATCACCGAAATCATTTGAGCAGGTTTGCCAGCAGAACGGTGGCGGCAGCAGCCACAGCCAGGAGGACGGGGGAGGGGCTGCCGCTGTTGGCTGGGCTGCCGCTGACAGGTGGCACGCCGCTGGTGTTGGCTGCAGGTGGCACAGTTGTGGCGGTGCCATTGATGCCGTGAAAGACTGTTGGAAGCAGAAAGACTCGAGTCAGCCTGCAGCTTTTGTGCCTTCTCAAACATCTCAACAGGTTTTTCTTACCGGCAGCAACCAGAAGGAAGAGCACAAGAGTCTTTATAATCATCCTGACTGAGCGAGCGCTGCCTTTTTCCTTTTGCCTCTCTTCTTTTTCTTTGGCGGCAGTTCCAAGAGTCCAATTTCTCCTTTTCCAGATTTCCTAAATACCCTGGGGGATACTGAGCCTTCCCTTCGTCCACGGCCGCAGAAGTAGTCGGAGATGAAAGAACAGTAGATAAGAGGGACTTTGGTGCAAGGCCCTGGACGCCAGATCAAAGTCAGCCTTGAAGTCCCAACATACTTGCACACAAGAATCAGCTGACCAGAAAAGATCAACATGCAGCCGCCATCTCGCCCACCTGGGCTGTGTCTCAGTTCAGGCTCTGCTTCCTTCCAAGGCTGCATTTGACAGGAAGTTGCATCATAGCACTGCGTGAAGGCTCCTCCCAATTCCCAAAAGTCAGAAGGACGCTCCAAATGCGTCCTGGGAATGCACCCTACTGTTAGCCCATTCCAAGGCTACACCGCTACTATCCTTCACCTCCTTCTGTATCCCAGGATGCTTTGCCTGCTGCTGCAAAGCATCCTGGGATCCTGGGAAGTCAGCTGAAATTAGCGCCATCTACTGGCAAAGACACCACGTATAAATTGAAGTATTGAAATTTCACATCAAATATTCAGTTTTCAACGCAGGGTTTTTACTGATTTGAACATCCAACGCCATCGTTAGATGGAGAACCAATGGTTAGCTTGATGCTATGAAAACGTCACTTCCGGGGTTGGCCAGCAGGAGGGAACGGCGGTGACGCAACCAGGAAATACGCCCAAGGCTAGACCGTCCCGTGTGGTTACCGGGGAGGCGGGGTTTGGGTTGGTCCTTCTGGGCCGGGTCCTTGGAGGACGCTTCCTTCAGACGGAGGACGCTTCCTTCCAAGGATGCAGACCCTTGATTGAGACACAGTCATTCAAACTCCACACAGCAAGGTCCCAGGGCCGGAATCGAACCCACAACCTTCTTGCTGTGAGGCAGCAGCGTTAACCACTGCACCACCGTGTTTTTAATCAACATTAGATTAACATCTACACAACACAGAATGGCGTGCTCCCAGTTCAACTAGAGCAGGGGTCACCAAGCTTTTTGGCACTGAGTTACTTCATGGATCCTGAGCCGTATGAACTTTGCTAGATTCTCCTGAAATAACAAACTCTCTGAGTTATACATTATTATTAATGATTCTCTTCTATGTGAAGACACTTATCAAGCTCATGAGTTCTCAATAATTATCAAAAATGACTGAACAAGGTTGGATAAAATTGAATTTTAGACGCAGCTCAAAGAGCTGAACGGGTCTGCGGGCTCCTCATGAGGTCCTTGGTGACCCCTGAACTGGATCTTCCTGAACGGTGGTGTTACTGTTCTAGAGAGCTGATTGGCCAGAGGGCAGTACGTCCACACCTGGGGGAGCCGAAGACCAGAACGTGCTAGACTGGAAACCCAGAGTTGATCTATCTAGGAATCAATAACTTTGCCTCACTCCACTCCTGCCTCAAACCGTCTCCAGGCGTTGGGGGAGGGGCCAACAAGGTTGCGGAAGAGACAGGCAGGCAGACGGACTGGGTGACGCAGGGCTGGGCGGGTCTGACAAGCTCGTCCTGTCAGCAGTAGTATTATAGTAGAAGTATTGTAGAAGTATTGTAGTGTTTGTGTTGATGTGTTGGACCAGGCTGAAAGTCTTCAGCTCCATCATGGCGTCCAGCAGGAGAGGAGAAGCCTTCAAGATGTTCCAGTCCTTTGTCAACAGCGACACTGAGAACACCATCCGCCTCTACAACCAGTGGGCACTGCACTACGAGCAGGTGAGAGCTCCAGTAGCACTGGCCAAAGACTTCAATTCAGCTCCAGCAGCAGGAGAAGGACTTTGGATTGACTGAAACCTTCCAGTATGATTTGAGTCTCTCAGCGTCTTTGTTCTCAGTCACTGAGTTTATTGTTGCATTGCAGCAGTTTGGTTGACTGCCAACATGGGGAGAAGTTACATAACTCCCTTTGTAAGCTTTAACCCCTGTCAGTTCCACTGAGATAGACTGAAGGCAGCAGCAGCCTGGACTTAGACTGATCTCTTGGTCAGTCACACCTGCACACCTGAGCAGTGACAGAGTTCAGGTATTTCTAACGTCTACCTGCCGGGGGCATTTTCTCTACTTGACTCAGGTTTCGCTGCTTTAACCCTTTAAGCGCCGTCATTTATTCAAGAAAATATTCAATTTTGATATCAAGATTTCAAATGGCTATGACTTGAAAATTGGTTAGAGATAAAACCATACTGTAATTGAGAAAAATCTTCAGTATGACCCAAACTTTGTGAAATAAATTTAGTTTTGTTTAGTTTGTTTTTTTTTTGTATTATGTCAGATCCCTGTCTCCACAATGCCCCACAGGCTCATCAAAATGTTTTATCCACATATCTCAAACAGACCCAGCCATCATCACTGTAGTTTACAGGGTGACTGCGAACATCCCTGCTGCCTCCACCAGCACTGGCTGGGTTTCCTCCCACAGCTTCTACCACGTTGATCACTAACTCACTGCGCCCTCCGTCACCATTAGCGCTGTTTTGAGCGCTCCTGCTTCCCCCACCGCCTGTTTAATTCAGCAATGACGCTTGTCGCAATTTCGCGACCATGGTGCCTAAAGGGTTAAGTTACATTGAGTGCATTTCACCATGGGGTTGGGGGCGGTAGTGGGCGGGGCCGTTTGCCTCAGATCCCTCCTCCGTGGACCACCCGGGGGCTTTGTGGGAAGTGAGAAACTAACCGACTGTGTTTCTGCTGAAGGACGTGGAGGCCTTCAGCTACAGAGCTCCACATCTGACCACTGACTTCCTGCACGAGCACTTCACCGGAGACCGAGCCGAGGCCCAGGTTCTGGACGTGGCCTGCGGGTCTGGACTGGTGGCTAAACTGGTGAGAGACGGCGTGAGAAGCTGTACGGGCCACTAGGGGGGGCTACTCACACGGCTTCTCTGTCTATGTGTGTGTCAGATGTTTGAGCAGGGCTTCAGGGACTTTGTGGGCGTGGACGGTAGTGAAGGAATGCTGCTGGAGGCTGAGAAGACAGGCCTCTACAGGAAGCTGGAGCTGGCCATCCTGGGACCAGAGACACTGCCTGCAGCCACAGGTACCAGACAGCGCCCCCATCCTGCAACAGGGCAGCACTGCTCCACTGGAGTTATATGGAGCTGCTGTCTGTGGTGTCTCCTCCTCTTCCTCTAGGTGTGTTTGACGTGGTGATTGTCGCTGGCGCTCTGGATGAAGGCTTCATCCCCGTCAGTGTGGTCAAGGAGCTTCACCGAGCCGCCAAACCAGGTAACAACTGGCTGACAAGAAGGTGAAACCAGACCAGGGCTGTGTCTCAATCCAGGGTCTGCATCCAAACCAGAAGCGTAACACGCACTGGCTGACAAGAAGCCTTGAAGAGCCTGAACTGAGACACCCCAGGTGACCCCAGGTGACATCAGGTGTGTATGTGTGTGTGTGTGTGTGCAGGAGGCTTGGTGTGTATCGGCCGAGGTGAGCACAGCGTTCCAGCCAGTGACGGCTACAAGAAGAATCTAGAGGCGGAGTTCCGGCGGATGGAGGAGGCGGGGCTCTGGAGTCTGCTGGCCCTCAAGCAAACACACAGATACATGGAGGACGCCCACCAGGAGCACAGTGAGCACGCAGACCAACAGGGGGAGCCGTACATCAGTGGGACAGTCTATTTATACAGAAAGGCAAAGTCAACAGCAACAGTGGCTGTGAGGGGCTGAGAGCGCCACCTGCTGTCGTACACAGGCAGCGATGCTAATAAAGTTTCAATGTCACTGCAGCACTGTGTTTTTGTCCTGCATGAAAATAAACACTTCAAAAACTGCTTCTGTGTGTGTGTGTGTGTGTGTGTGTGTGTGTGTGTGTGTGTGTGTGTGTGTGTGTGAGAACAGCAGCAGATAGTCAGACAACAAGAAGAAGAACCTGAACCCCAAACAGTTCTCTCTGCAAGGCCTGACCTTAAACTTTAATCCGAACTCAGGCCCGTGCACTGTGCAGCATGAACTAGCGTTAGCCAAATGAGCATTTTGGCCTAAAGCATCATCGAGTTCCAATCATAAGTCACCATCATTCTGTCACTGGTTCCACTGCTCTCAGTTCCGTGCTCTGCCGTGTCTGTCAGAGTCGGACTCATCATTCTTCCTGCTGGACTCAGGTGCATGTTCGCTAAAATCTAACCACCGCTAATGCAGCTACGGCTAAACTTGGGCCCGAGCCACCATCAAACACGTCTGTCGGGTTTTGTTTTGGTTTTTTTTTCCTACTAGTTGCTGCAAGTTGCAAGGATTTACTTTTTTAATCCCCGAGCTTTTCAGAACCACCTTTGCGTTTTTGGACATGTTTTCTATGCTCCATCTGCCCGGGCAGCGCTAACTCTCAATCCTCCACCAGAGCTGTCACAGCAGAATTAACGTCGGCTGCTCCGCCGCTCTGCTGCTGGACACATCCTGGAACCACATGACCCGCAGGCTGCAGCGACCATCTCAACCAGGGCGACCAAAACCAGGGGACACTCGGCAACCAGAAGCTCAGATGATACTCGAGGTTTCAAAGATTTCCATATGTTTAAAGTTTGCCTTGTGGATATGGACAGAATCCTTTTCATGATTTTATCCCTTTGTAAAAAACAGGCTAGGGTTAGGGTTGGACCTGGCACAGGCTGGGGAACCAGGACCTGGGACCCCCGGGCTGACTGGTTACTCTGGTGGTCTTCATGTCACTGAGCTGACTCGGAGCTGTAGACGATCATCCTGGATGTCCGCTGCTGCTCCAGAGTGAGAGAGACAGAGAGAGAGAGAGGGAGAGCTCTGATTGGACGGTGACCCTCTGGTCCCTGCAGGAAGCTGATCATGTGACTTGTTGCATCATTTCAGCAGCTTCTGTCTTTTTTCTGAACAAACAAGTTCAAATTGCTTCAAAGACCACCTGGTCCTTCAGGTTTGTCCTTCTCAACCAAGGCAGATGCATCTCTGCTTCCCTCCTCTCCCTCATCTTCCCCCGCTTTGCTTCTCAAATCTCGTCCTGTGCTGTCTCCACTTTTAGAGCATCTTACCGCTCTGCTCTCTGAACTGAATCATGGAATTGCTCAGCTGGTCTCTACGAGACACGCGGGTTCGGGGGAACCTTTCTGCCTGGACGGAACGCTGGCTGCGGCTCGGACGCCTGTCAGCCCTTTCTGTAGATGTCTACCTATTCAGAGCCACGGTAACAGGTCAGCTGCTGATTGGATTACGCCTCGCCCTGGTTCATCGACAAATTCCGAAGACGAGGGCGGCGGTCCAAGGACCCCAAAGGCTGCCCGTCATGATTCTTGAGGTGGGCAAAGCCGTTGGCGCTCAGACTGCGGCGATTTTTCTGAACTGAAGCGCGACGTGGACGTCATCTCAGAGAAGCTTTGGGCTCTGCAAAGGCTTGTGGACTGTTTTGGAGAGCAGAATCACAATCAGAAAGACAATCAGTGCAGTGGAAGACTATTGGACGTGACTACTCGCCCTAACCCAAACAATCCTAATCTGTAATTTGCCCCCTCCGCCTCTGCTTCGGCCTCGGCCAAGGTCGCTGCTGAACAGCTCCTCCAGGAGGTCGCTGCAGTTACGACGCTCTGAACCTTCATTCTTCCTCCTCCTTCCCTCACGGACAGCTGCAGATTGTTGACTTTGTCTGGGGCACAATCACGGACGTCTCCACAGCGACTGCGGCGTTATCGCCTTGACGTCCTGCGGAAGGAGGCGTCAAGATTGCGCTGTTGGCCAAGTGACGCCAGTCACGCTGCTGCAACGGCGCTCGACAGCTCTGGTGGAGGATTGAGAGTTCGCGCTGCCCGGGCAGATGGAGCAGAGAAAACATGGCCAGAAACACACAAAGGTGCTTCTGAAAAGCTCTGGGATTAAAAAATGAAATCCCTGGTGAAGCTTGCAGCAACCAGTTGGGAAAAAAAGCAGAATCAAAACCGGACAGACGTGTTTGCTTTCTTTCATCCCACACCGCACATTAAGTGGGCCGGTCAATCAATAATTCCCGGGCCACTTCCTCCTACCCCCGCCTGGTGACATTTAAATGTGCTTGATGTGTGGAAAGACTCACAATCACGTCATCATCATCATCATCACCATCATCATCATCATCATCAGCTTCATCCTCAGCCGAAGGTGCAGAGATGACAGACGAGTGCACCAACAACAACAACAACAACAACAATAATAATAATAATAATAATAATAATAATATTAATTCCTCTCTCGATCTGAGTCTGTGAATTAATTACTCATTTGTATCCAACTGTGACAAACCAACTTGGTTTTATCATCATTATTTTCACACATTAGATGAACATCTTCACAACACAGATTGTCTGGAAGTCATATAAATGACGCGCTTCCAGTTCAACTGGATCTTCCTGAACGGTGGTGTTACTGTTCTAGAGAGCTGATTGGCCAGAGGGCAGTACGTCCACACCTGGGGGAGCTGAAGACCAGAACGTGCTGGACTGGAAACCCAGAGTTGATCTATCTAGGAATCAATAACTTTGCCTCACACCACTCCTGCCTCAAACCGTCTCCAGGCGTTGGGGGAGGGGCCAACAAGGGGGCGGAAGAGACAGGCCTGGGCGGGTCTGACAAGCTCGTCCTGTCTCCTGCTACAATACTTCTTCTGCTGCCTTGAAGGACCAGGCTGAAAGTCTTCAGCTCCATCATGGCGTACAGCAGGAGAGGAGAAGCCCTCAAGATGTTCCACTCCTTTATCAACAGCGACACTGAGAACACCATCCGCCTCTACAACCAGTGGGCACTGCACTACGAGCAGGTGAGAGCTCCAGTAGCACTGGCCAAAGACTTCAATTCAGCTCCAGCAGCAGGAGAAGGACTTTGGATTGACTGAAACCTTCCAGTATGATTTGAGTCTCTCAGCGTCTTGGTTCTCAGTCACTGAGTTTATTGTTGCATTGCAGCAGTTTGGTTGACTGCCAACATGGGGAGAAGCTTGTTCAGACAGGGAAGGTCTGTGGGTGCTTGAACGCACGTCAAACAAAAAGCCTCCTCGCGTTGTTCCTTTTCTTTCGCTTTGACTTCAAGTTCAAATGAATCCATAGCAAAAAAAACCTGACTTCCAAGTCAAAATTTGTTCCGTAAAGTAACGAAAAAGGTGGCTTAAGTTGCGCGGTCAAAAACTCTTTTTCCTCCCACACCTGTCCAACATCACCCTGACTGTAGCTCCACCCCCAGTGACGTGCTTCAATAGTCCACACCGATCCAAGGAACCTCTATAAACAAGTTAGCAAATAAATAATAATAAAATAAGCAAAATGATATAATATGACTAGAGTGTGCATTAAGAAGAATTTAAATTCAAATACTTAAATGGCTACAACAAGCTACATAACTCCCTTTGTGACCTTTAAGCCCTGTCAGTTCCACTGAGATAGATTGAAGGCAGCAGCAGCAGCAGCCTGGACTTAGAAGATGATCTCTTGGTCAGTCACACCTGAGCAGTGGTAGAGTTCAGGTATTTATAATATCTCATCTTCTCTATTTGGCGGGGTGGGGCCATTTGCCTCAGAGCTGGTTGTCATGCACATCGGATTTCTTCATTTAAAGGTGCAGCACAAGACCTGGTGGTCCGTGGAAGAGATCTTCCACGGACCACCAGGTGCATTGTGAGAAGCTGGTGCCTTGTTTGGAAACTAACCGACTGTGTTTCTGCTGAAGGACTTTGAGGCCTTCAGCTACAGAGCTCCACATCTGACCACTGACTTCCTGCACGAGCACTTCACCGGAGACCGAGCCGAGGCCCAGGTTCTGGACGTGGCCTGCGGGTCTGGACTGGTGGCTAAACTGGTGAGAGACGGCGTGAGAAGCTGTACGGGCCACTAGGGGGGGCTACTCACACGGCTTCTCTGTCTATGTGTGTGTCAGATGTTTGAGCAGGGCTTCAGGGACTTTGTGGGTGTGGACGGTAGTGAAGGAATGCTGCTGGAGGCTGAGAAGACAGGCCTCTACAGGAAGCTGGAGCTGGCCATCCTCGGACCAGAGACACTGCCTGCAGCCACAGGTACCAGACAGCGCCCCCATCCTGCAACAGGCAGCACTGCAAGTCTTCAGGAAAGGAAGTAGAATCCTTGGGAACTAACTATAAAGGCTGTGTCTCAACTCAGGGTCTGCATCCTTGGAAGGAAGCGTCCTCCGTCTGAAGGAAGCGTCCTCCCAGGGACCCGGCCCAGAAGGACCAACCCAAACCCCGCCTCCCCGGTAACCACAGGGGACGGTCTAGCCTTGGGCGTATTTCCTGGTTGCGTCACCGCCGTTCCCTCCTGCTGGCCAACCCCGGAAGTGACGTTTTCATAGCATCAAGCTAACCATTGGTTCTCCATCTAACGATGGCGTTGGATGTTCAAATCAGTAAAACCCTGCGTTGAAAACTGAATATTTGATGTGAAATTTCAATACTTCAATTTATACGTGGTGTCTTTGCCAGTAGATGGCGCTAATTTCAGCTGACTTCCCAGGATCCCAGGATGCTTTGCAGCAGCAGGCAAAGCATCCTGGGATACAGAAGGGTGAAGGATAGTAGCGGTGTAGCCTTGGAATGGGCTAACAGTAGGGTGCATTCCCAGGACGCATTTGGAGCGTCCTTCTGACTTTTGGGAATTGGGAGGAGCCTTCACGCAGTGCTATGACACAACTTCCTGTCAAATGCAGCCTTGGAAGGATGCAGAGCCTGGCTGTGTCTCAATTCAGGGTCTGCATCCTTCGGAGTATACATTTGAAAGGAACGGCGTGTACTGGCAAAGACACTTCGTATTTCAACGCAGGGTTTTTACTTATTTGAACGTCCAACGCCATTGTTAGATGGAGAACCAATGGTTAGCTTGATGCTATGAAAACGTCACTTCCGGGGTTGGCCAGCAGGAGG